>APFE031142946.1:0-37107 GCA_000404065.3 Pinus taeda | reverse complement strand
TGATTGTCTTATAGGCAACACATTGAGCTGCTTTGTGACCAAAGTTATGGCAAGAGAAACATTGGCCATTGAAGAATTCCTGCGACTATCATCCAACCGATTATAGTTTCTACTGCCATCCATTCTTGAAGAAAATTTGGAAGATTTTACCTGTGACTGATTGTAGCTTCTGTTTGTCCTTAAGATAACATTCCCCCGATTTTCTTGATAGTCTTTGTTCGTTCTTGAAGAAGAATGTCCCTGATTTACCTGATGATTCTATTAGGCCTTTGCTCACTCCTTCTTGCTGCATCAAGATAACTTTTAGAGGTGGAAGCTTGAGATGCTTCTCCATTATACCCCAGACCTGTCTTGATTAGAGGGGAATGCTGCACACTGATAATCTCATCCAGGGTTTCAGATCCTTTAACAAATTTAAGATTAAGAGCCTTTGTTTTATCAATTTCTTTTCTAAGGCCAACAATTTCACATTCTAACTTCTCAAGATATTTTTCTTTCTCATCAAGTTGAGATTGTAGAGAGTCAATGATCACATTACTTTCATCTAAACATCTTTTGAGTCTAGTAATTTCATCATAAAAACCATCCACATCTATAGCATCCATGTAATCATGATCTTCAAAAGCCATTAGAAGTTTATAGTGATTACCTCGTTCATCTTCATCACTATTTGAGAGTCCATCACTATCTTCATGAGTGTAATAGCTTTTCTTATTTGCATTCTGTTTCTTGTTCCATCTAATAGGAACTTTCCCCTTATCAATCTTATCCTTGTGAGGATGCTTGGCAACATAGTGACCTACTCTTCCACAAGCAAAGCATTTGAATGGTAACTTACCTCGGAATCGTCCAGTGGCTCGTTGAATATTTTTGAGAAAATTTGATTCTTCTTCTTCTTTTGATATGTGTCCAGACTCATAGTAATCTCCTTTGCCAGAAGCTTTGAAGGAAGCTTCTCTCCTATCTGATGGTCCTCCTTTCCTCATTTCATAAGCAGTTAGAGTCCCATGCAACTGTGACATTTTAAGGTTTTGAAGATTCTCCTTTTCTTCTATTGCAGAAACTTTAGATTCAAACCTAGGGGACAAAAATCTTAGAACTTTTTCAACCACAACAGCCTCTTTTACTTCTTCACCCAAATTTTTCATACAATTAACAATCTCATCTACACGAATAAAATAGTTAGCCACACTTTCATCATTGTACATTCTGAGATTTTCATACTGAATTCTGAGGGTTTGAAGTTTTGATCGTTTTACCTGATCATCTCCTTCATAGCTCAGAACAATCTTGTTCCATATTTCCTTAGCAGATTTATACTACATGACTTTGACAAATTCAGACTGTGATAGACAACCCAAAAGAGTATTGACCACCTTACATTCGTTTCATATTTCTTCTTTTCAGCCGGATCTGTGGGAGTTGATGCTGGAAAAGTATACCCTGTATCTATGATATCCCATACTTCAATACCCAGAGATTGAAGATAGGCAATAACTCTTACCTTCCAATATACGAAGTTTGTCCCGTCAAACACCGGTGGCCTGATTGATGCTTCCCTCTCGTAGTTGCTCATGATGAAAGATCTTCCTCCAAGCGATCAAGCTTCTTCAGAAGGACCTACTCTGATACCAATTGTTGGAAATAATACTAAGAGGGGAGTGAATCAGTATTATCAAGATAATTATTCCTTTTTCAAAAACAACTGATATATGCTACTTCAGTTTAATGCACTTGCGTATATACGCGATTATGCAGAAGGAAAACCACGTATACAAAACAAGCTTTTACTTTACTTAATCTTTTTTATGATGATTGTTAATCTGTGATGCAGAATCAAATAATAGTAACCAGAGACAGTAAAACAGAGCAGAAAGATAGTCACACACAAGAACACAAGATATAAGGTGGAAACCCAATGTGGGTGAAAACCACCTGCTGCAATTCGTCTCTATCTTCTTTTCAATTAGAAAATTTCTTTTACAATATACTGGTGCAGTCTTTTTACCAGTATGCAAGCTGCAACCTGCAGAGAGCTACAACTCTCTCTCGTTCTCCATATTCTCCTGGAAGGGAGCTACAACCCCCTTAGCTCTTGTACTAGCCAAGATACTGGTACGTAGGTGCTGGCCTACAGAAGGCTACAACCTTCTCTTTCTTCCAGGGACCACGTTTCATCAATTTTCAGACTGGATCCATGAACATCAAACAATCATCAAGAATCAACCAATCTTCTTTTCACCAACTAGATCTTAAACAAGTAGATACTTCTCTGACAGCTGTACCTAGAACACAGTACCAGAAACCACACAACAGAAGCAGAACCCAAAACACAGCAGCAATAACCAGAAGAAGCTAGATCACAACTTAAGGCATATATGCTATTTCACCAGCCTGAAACTTGCGTGCGTACGCATCTATGTATGGAACAACCTGCGTATACGCGTATTTACTTCACCGAAACTGCGTGTGTACGCGCCTTCACTTCACTGAACCTGCGTACAGATCTATAAAGGATAACACACTCTTCCAGATATTCAGTCACTAATTAACCTAGATTATAAGATTCATATATCAAGCAAGTGCCACATCTAGCAGATCAAAATCATACAAAGATGCTATCATTCAAGTTTAAAGATTATGACCCATGAATAGAACTTATCCTTCCTTTTGCGCTAATGTTCTGCCTTCTTTCAGATCCAGATCTGTATCACCACCCAATATACCAGCTCTAGCACTTTATCAGATCTTCAATTATAATTCAGATCATAATTTGTCACAAGATCTCCTTCCTCTTTTATAGCCTTAGGCCTTCCACAATACCATGGTCCAAAGCCATAACATTTCAATACCATGAACCCAAAACTAGGGATCAACACATCAGACGAGACGCCATGGTCCAAAACATACGTTCAAGTTCCAAGATCTAACTGCCATGGACCAAAAGAATGATCCCCAACATATACGCGCTATTGTAATGTATAACCCGCGTGTATACGCGCCTTCATCTAGATGAACCTGCGTATATGTCTTTTTCTACTTTCTGAGTGCCTGAACTGAGATCTAATACCAAAGAAGGTTGCCATCAAGGACAACACCTATGCCATGGCTCCAAACCTGAGCCATAATGCCAACAGAGACTATAACCATTTTACTAGCACCAATTCGAGATTACTATGAGGTTTTCCATCTAAATTTTGATCCTTTCTATTACACAAAGAAACTCAATCCTGTACCCATCCGAGATCACAGAGGAATGCGAGTTCCTGCACCTTCGAAGTTGTAGAGATATCCAATTTTTTCTAACTATAATTCTAAACTTTACATGCCTATTTATAGTGGTTTGACCCTGTATTTGAACCGACATGAACTATTGTGTCATTTATATGAGCCAACATGTCATCTTTTAATTGTTTAATTCATTTTTGTAGGCCAACGTGATGTTCAATTCATCATTTTTCTTGTAGTCTTCTTTGTTGAAGAATGGTGCTTGCCTTGGAGGGCTTTTTGTCACAAGGTTGACCCATGTACATTACATAAATTCTCATAAAGAGATCTTTAACATAATATTGACTCTTTGACTTTCCTAGACCTATGGAATGAGAAAGAAACTCATTCATATAATTTTATAAAAATAATATTTCTTTTTCTTGACAAGTACAAAGATCAAAATTACATTGACAAATACCGAACCTAGTAACATTTTTCTTTAACAGATCTCGATCCCTACACACAATCACAAACAAAAAAAGATGACAAATGACCTTCCTTGGAGGATTGTTAGATAAAAAAGTAGTAGAATCAACCATGTAGTATGTTGAGTACAAATTCATATAGGGAAGGGACATGTGTTTCCATTAATCATGAAAAACATATTACAATGCTTATACCTTCACCTCAAAGCTTCCTTTACACGATTTGATAGAGTTTCTCCACTATGACAAGGAAATGAGCATGAAGAGCAACACTCAAGTAGAAAAGACCTCACAATCTCTCTTACTAGCAGCAAGATGGCGACATAGACTCAAGATCTCTAGCCCAAAAATTCATCTCTCCAAAACTTTGTCTCTCCAACTCTCTCTCCCGCTACGTCTCTCCAACTAGTCTGATCCTCTCAAATGATCTAGTATAAATACGCAGAAGAGAGGTCCCAAGAGGATGTATGTGGATGCTCAGGACATCGAGAAGTCATGGAAACTTCTAACTAATAAGTCTTGTCCAGCTTCAATAGGTGACAAATCAAACTAATCTCCTAGGGACTAAGGCACTCTAGAAGTCATCCCCAGTTGCTGGAATAGAAAGTAATGTAAAAGACCCTGGATGCTCCCATAAAGAAGGGTTGGGAGTGACTAGGAGGCTCTAAACACTCCAATAGGCCTCCATCCATGTGTCCAGGGGTCAAAGCCAGAGTCACTCTAAAAAATAGGGTTTGGGAGTGACTGGGAGGCTCCATATGCTCCCATAGGCATCTATCCAAGAGTTTGGGGGTAAAACTGGAGAAAAAGTAGGTCGTAGGTCTGGAAAAAGTCAAGCAACCTTGAGTATTAAGGGTTACTAATCTAGGGGGGTAAAATAGGTTGATAACACATGCCACCAACCTTTAAAGGATGTATGTTGGGCATACTATCCCCTTTAAAAGTAGAAGCCACCCAATAGGATACTTGGTTAACCCCATTTAGAGCTTAGAGGCATTAGCACATGCCAAACCCCATTATGGAAGGGCATGTCATTATGAAGTGCCCACATGTTTTCCATGGTTTGTAAGCTCTTTTACTCAATTTCCTTTGATGACTTGTTGTATTGGAAGGCTAGGGGACACATTGGATTTTATGAAGGATTGCAGATGGTCTCCATTTTGGGTTTGGTCTCCCTATACGGTGCCCTAACCCTCCAGAGCGATACATTGACACATGTAGGGTGTGTGTTGAGATCCATTGGCCTCCACAATAGTGTCTAACACTCCATGGATCCCTAAAGATGTTCAAAGATTGCTCAAGATTCACCTCTTGGATGTGGAAGGTGCACCTAGTTCACCATGCCCAACTGGCCCCACAGTTGTAACATGCACTTAGCAGATGACCCAATACTCGTATACTAGTGTGGCATCACTTACACCATCATCTGAGCTCTTAGAGAAGTTCTACTTACATCTTCAACCTACTTGGAGACTCATGAGGTCACCTGTGTTCCATCACACCTATTAGGAGAACCACATGTTTATTATTTGGAGAACAAGGGGCCACCCCCTTGTACACTACTTTTGGGAGTCCTATTCATCATTGTGGCACTTATGGACATCATCAAGCTTCTTAGAAGACCCAACTCCTTGTATTGTTGATCAATCGACCTCTTGAGAGGCTTATTATTTTGTTTATGAGCTATTTTGGTGGGCTTGTCACCAAAAGTAAGTTATTTTTCACATTATTTTTTATTTTAGGGACTAATGTAGGCCCAAGTAGCTAAATCAAACTCATTAGAAGTGTATAAATAGAAGCGATGAGGATCCATTTTAGCATCATCAATTGGATTTGGAACTAGTATCTCTTTAGATATTTTCGCTATCCTTCTTGGAGGACGAATTTTTGGAGCATGGAATGAATTTTAATGTTTGGATAATTTTCATATGTATTGGAGCTTATTGATGGAATTTTTGGATGGTTAGATACATTTTTATACATGTAAGTACATTTTAATGTTATTCTTTCTTTCTAATTTTGTCACGTACATTTTTGCTGAGATATCACTATAGTAGGGCTTATTTGTTGCATCTCTTATGTGAAGTTGTGGAAATTTTGTTTCTAGATAGTGAATGGTTCATGTATGGGCCATGCATAATGAATGAAAGTTCCTAGGGACATTTCATCCCTGAAATTCATCTTGAAAATCCATTTACCTTGCAAAATGAAGTATAAATTCTTTGAAGTTGCTTCCATTGTTGCCCTATTGCCAAGAAAAGTTGTCTTTGAGGCCTCTTGTCGGGTAAATTAATTGCTTAATAAAAAAAAACTAACCACCTGAACACTAATTATCAATCCGAGGAGTGAATTTTTGTTTCAAGGCAATCCAAAAACTATATGAAAGGAATTACCAATAGCTAACAATGGTTTCACATGATTAGGTTCTACACTATCAAGCTCATTCGATAAGAAATAAAATGTAAGACTTGAAAAACAATACTAAATTTTAAAAACAGAAAGTAAATGACATGAAAATAATTATTCTAATCACATGATTTGAATCAATACTAAATTAAACCACGCCTTGTTAAATTAGAAATTTAACCTATTGCACCCAACAAAAATTGGAATTCAAAGAAATAATAACACAACTAAACTACTTTAGATGTTCAAGGCAACACCTCGTCTAAGGTAGTGGGCCCAACTACCCAAGAGTCAGTTTTGTCTTGAAAAATAATTCTGATCAGATTATGAATAAGAGATGTAGGACTCAATGGATAACTTCCTTAATTAAAATATCTCACAGAAATAATTACACTAGAATGAAGTTCTTAGCTTTGCCTCAAATTCAACAATTTTCCATCCCCCCTCTTTAATCTCTGTTTTTATTTAAA
Organism: Pinus taeda; assembly: GCA_000404065.3. NCBI lineage: Eukaryota > Viridiplantae > Streptophyta > Pinopsida > Pinales > Pinaceae > Pinus > Pinus taeda. The sequence goes on along the minus strand of APFE031142946.1, from coordinate 30,536 downwards.
TACACAAAGAGTAAAGGGAAGTTACAACTATGTTGATAAAAATGATTTCCCCTTAAAATATTGGATTGATTACAAAATCTCAATAAACAAGATTAGATATCTCCATTATGGTTCAGCTAGAACAAGTTGAATCTGGTATTGCAATTTGGAGAATCTGGAAAACAGGAACAACAACAAATCTCATAAATTCGCTTTCAAAGAACCTCGCATTTCTCTGGATACAGACTGAATTTTAGAAAAATACTCATGGGAAAACTAATTTGGTATGTTCTGCACAAAACCCGTGTCTTAGATTTTGCCCAAAAAGTCCAACACAAAATTGTCATTTTTTTTGGAATATTTGACTATAAGTTGGAGATCAAATTTTCAATCTGGAAGAGATCTTGGAGGCTAAAATAGTGAGTGATTTTATAAAAAAATCATTAATAAAACCTTATTGGAAAAATTATGCATAATAATCATCAATTTATTAAAAATAAAGGAGAATAAACATCACTTATTCACAAGAGCATCAATAATTATAAAATGGAATTAAATGATCAAGTATGATAAATAACGTGATAAAAGAATGGTGGAAATGGATGAAATAGATGTCAAGAAATGGTAATAATAATGGAAATTTAGTGGCCCAACATCTCCCCCAAACTGAACATGTTGCATGTCCTCGTGCAACCCATTGTCTCTATATTAACGATTAATCAAAATGCTCACCCCATCTCACGATATTGATGGAACATAAGAATTCTTACCAAAGCCTTTTTCAAAACAATGGTTATTAAATTATAGAAATGTTGGTGAAGTTGTAACAATTTTCACATTAACTTTCAATAATATATGTATGAGTTGTAGCAAAATATGATACAAGTAACATTAAACTTCATTAACCATTTTCTCAAAACCCACAATTTGGATTTTGTCGAAATTTTGCAGACAAATTTCTACCATATTTATGCTTTTCCACTTCGACAATTAGAGAAATCTGATCCACATATTTCAAGATATCAACAAAAAAATTGTAGGTGATAGTGCATATTTTATGGAATTTTACAAGCTGGTTTAGCTTGAAATTTTCTGGGTTTTTTCATTTTAATGATACATTGCTGTTTGAAAATCACACGAATCTAGTTGATGGTTCTAAATATATACGTGAATCAATTTTTGCATTGTATAAAAATGAAATTATATGCCTTAAATGAGGAAGAAAGGAGAAAACATTCATCATGCATAGCAACTCCTCCCCCAAATTGGAAAATTAGCATGCCCTCATGCTACACTAGAAAAAAATTTGAGGTTGTTGCTACAATCGTTCTTGAAATCTCTGCTTGGTGTAAAACAACAAAGAATAAGAGAGGTTTTGAGAATGAATAAGGATATTGATGGATGATAAAGAGTATTGATGACATGGTCATGATAAATAAATTAATGAGAAATACACTCCCCCAAACTGAAATATTTTGTGTCTTTTAAAAAAAAAATGGGAAATGGTGAAGAAGTGGAGCTAATGATTCGAAAATATGAGTAAATAATGCTCGGTGGTTTTTCCTGACATTCTCCTAAACTTTTAATAAATAAAAAATTTATGTTATTTTACATCAAGTTTTACCTCCATGAAAGCATGGAATGGCATGGATGGATTAATATTTGTTGAATCTGATGTAGGCTTAGTTGATGTTGGAAGTGACGTGTAAGGTGGACGCCATGCAAGCTGAAAGAAAGTAATCATAAAGTGTAGCAGAGTTTCCTTCCCCCAAGCTGATTAGTTGTCTGGTCATCAAGATTTCTATAACACATCTCATGAGTGGCCTCAATTAGTAATTCATCACCTCAATTACCTTATTATCTATAAAAGTGAGATAATCATGTTGTGAATGCCATGGGATAATAATGGAAAAAAGGGAATATAAAAGAGGGTAAAAATGATGAAAAAAAGATGCATTCCCTTTACTCATCAACTTTGGTTTCTATGGGCACAAAAATGGTTAGAATTAGTTATCTCAGTCTTTGCTTCTCAAGATATAACCAATTACCTGGCATTCACAATCAGAATTAGGCTTCTTTATGTTGAGAAATGACAACAAGAAATTCCAGTTTAATTTGTCCTTGAATTAAATTGTGAATTAAATTTGAATTCTATTCTCATAGCAACTTAAAATAGTTAAATTAAGTTTATTAAACTTACTTAACTTAGGAAATTCAAGTTGGAAGTATTTTGCAAGTCATATATATGTTCTCCCTACTTTGTAGGAGTCCAAAGTGAGTTAATTGTGAGTTGTAAAATAGAAGACTCAGTTTCATGAGTCGGTTCAGTTAAATTAGTTCTCAAACTGATTGAGAGAACTGATAGTGAGTTAATAGTCAGTGGTGACACTAATGAACTCCACCAATGTTGGTCTAGTTAACAGAATATTTACTCATCAGAAACTCATGCATGTTGATTATGAGAAAGACCCATTTAAGAGTAGAGTCCATGGAGAGTGTACTATTTGTTGTATATTTTTCTGAGTTGCATTGATAGTGCATGCAATCAAGAACTGATCCTGAAGGGATTGCGTATTTTTAGAGGCTTTATTTTCCTTTAAATACAATCTATTCTCCATAGGAATTACACATTGGAATTATTAGCCTTGCTGGAAAAAGGCCCACAAATGGATCCATATAGGTTCTTGAAGTCTCTAAATTTGCCTAGAAACATGCCAATGGATCCATTAATGCACTTGACATTTTCTATTTTGGCTCAAAGATCATCTAATGATCAAAATTGGCGCAAGATGAAAGCCCTTGGAAGGGCAGAAATGCACTATCGAGAGGCTCAAAACACTCTAAAAACATGAAAAAGAATTACCGTAGGCTTAAAATAGGCATTGCATAGTTGCCGTTAGATCTAGTCAATCAACGGCCCAGATCTAAGTGGAAAATCGCATATCAGCCGGGCAGAGGGGATAGACTAAAGGCGGGCACATGACACTGCCTATCAGCGACCGCCGATGATCAAATTGGTGGGTCGCATCGGCGGGGAACATATGTGGTGATATATACATATACATACACATATACATATACATATACATATACATATACATATACATATACATATACATATACATATACATATACATATACATATACATACATATACATATACATATACATATACATATACATATATATATATATAATATAATTATATATAATATATAGATATATATATAAGCCTTGGGCATTGGGCAATCAGCGATTGCAATGGGGTTGCATCGCTGTATCGCATCGACGTTATACCATAAGGCGAGTCCTATGCACAGGTGTAAGTGCGATGCGATAACTGAACTTGACAACATTATAGTGGGGATTTCATACATTTTGAGATCCGTGCCCAGGCCATTTTCAATGTATTTGGTATATTTCCGTTATGTAAACGAAAATACAAAGGGAGACTTGGCAACACCGATAGCGATAAAGCCTGGACCCGAAAGGGTTCGGGAATGATATTATAATATTTGAGGTCTAGGGAAGGCCACATTTTAATTCTTTTATGTATTTTCATTATTTTGACGAAATACAAAGGAAACCTAGAGGCCTTGCGGTTGCGATGAAGCCCAGAACCGAAAGGGTCAGGGAAGTGATATATATAATATTTGAGTTCCACCAACGGCAATTTTCCCGTATTTTTAGTGTTTTAGGAATATTTTAAAATACAAAGGAAAAGTCAAAACAAGCATGATTTTAGGTGGGCCGTGGGCAGTAAGTAGTTTAGGCCAAGCTTCACCTAATGCCATATAGCTGTTGCCACGTGTCCAAGACAAGGAGAGATAAAACCATCCTCATCATGTGGTTAACTCCAGTATAAAAGAGGCGCCCAAAATGAATCACCGCTGTTGGATCTATGACTCCCAGATCAACGGTGGAGATGTGTTGTCACTGCAATGGCAGACTTGAAAGGAAAATGAGCCATATCTAATAATTTTCAGGTCCGAAAAGGACAAAGATGGGTGGGATTTTCACAAGACTATTGTGTTTTTCTACATTTAGTGGAAAACAATCATTCTAAAATATTTAAAGGAAAACAGAGGCCCGACAGGCCTCCCATCACAACATGGCTCACCCTAAATAGAAAACAATCATGGAGCATGCGCAACTAGCCCGAAACAGAAACAATTATGGAGCATAGATAACACAACACAGCCAAAACAAACAAAAGGATTGTGGAGCATCTCTAGCATAAGAGAGCTCCCAGAGAGTGCAACAACTGCCAAAAATATCTGAAAGGAAAATGAATCACCACTGTTGGATCTATGACTCCCAGATCAACGGTGGAGATGTGTTGTCACTGCAATGGCAGACTTGAAAGGAAAATGAGCCATATCTAATAATTTTCAGGTCCGAAAAGGACAGAGATGGGTGGGATTTTCACAAGACTATTGTGTTTTTCTACATTTAGTGGAAAACAATCATTCTAAAATATTTAAAGGAAAACAGAGGCCCGACAGCCCTCCCATCACAGCATGGCTCACCCTAAATAGAAAACAATCATGGAGCATGCACAACTAGCCCGAAACAGAAACAATTAGGGAGCATAGATAACACAACACAGCCAAAACAAACAAAAGGATTGTGGAGCATCTCTAGCATAAGAGAGCTCCCATAGAGTGCAACAACTGCCAAAAATATCTGAATGTGGTTATTCCTCTGTCATAAGGGAAAACCGCCGAGCCATGATTTCCTAGAGGGTATAAAATTAGTTAAACAATGCATATCAAGCAGAGTAAGACTCCGAGACTTCTAAAGAGCTCAAGAACATTGTAAAAAGACTATAAATAACTATTAGTGAGATGTAATAAGGGTTCAACTTCTAGAGACTATTGCTACTTTGTGTTAGAAAATTATATATTACGGAGCAATGGAACACATAAAATATTGTAGAAATATAAACACAGAAAACACATAAAACAAGAGAGACATAGATATACGTGGTTCACCCAGTTTGGGCTGCATCCACCCCGAACAGCCATTCCTTCCTTTCTATTATCCAGCGAAATGAAGAGACGCAACCTACAGCAAATCCATTGTAATATTCTTTGTTTCTCTCACAGTCTCACCTATCTGTTTTTCGCTCACACACAGAATACACATCTATTTCATAGCCTCAAATACAATTCCCTCATACAAAGAGAGGGGTTGCCTTCTAGGGCAAAAAACACTAAACTAAACATAAGTTCTACCGTGAGATCATCTGCCTAATGAACGGCCCAGATTGACTAGAAATTACTATACTTTTACAAGGCAAATTTACATTTGTTTTTAGCTTTGGGGGCACTGCCCCGAGGCCCCGCTGGGGGACCGCTGGCCCCCAGAACCCCAGCCAGGGGGGATCGGCCATCCTGGACCCCTGCGGGGGGGACAAGTCACCCCCGCACCAACCCCCCCCGCCCCCACGTGGAGGGGTGTACAAACTTCCTGGGGTATAACAAAGACCTCTGAACAATCATGCTCCACACACAACACTTTGTTCCTTCAAGCTCTTCATCTTTACTCTAGCAATACAAGCTTCTTTTGCCATCATATGTTCAACATCCATTCTCTTTACTGTTCTATGCTTGAACTTGAACAATTTGTTCATGTTTCCTTTGTGTCTAAGGCCAAATAACTGTTACCTTATCTATGCTTTGATAACGTAGACTTGCAAGCTTCTTTGCTGCCTGTAGCTAACTATTCATATGTGGTCATATATGCTTCTACCAGTATAGTCAGTATCCTCTTTTACTGCCTGTAGCTAGTCATTCATTTAGGTTTATGTATGTAATCTACTAATACAGCCAGTGTTCTCCATCTATCCTTTAAATCTATAAATTATTGAGCATTAGTTGTTTAAATCCTTGTGTTCTTGAGGGTGTTCATGCATTCCTTGAGTGGAAATAGACTTGAAATGGTCATCTGACTTGATCCAAACCATCATCCATTCAAATAGTCCAGAGAACAATATTGAATATTTTATGTTACTAGGCATCTCCAATCTACAACCTAGGAGAGTTTCCTGGAGTGCTAACATAATTGGCGCCATTGCCGGGGAGAGGAAACTAAAGCTCAACTTCCCTGGGAAATGACATAGATCTAGCTTTGATGATAGACAAAGTCTGGGCACCTTTTTGGTTGTAATCATCTATCTGGCGACTCTACTAGAGGTCGAACCTCTTGGTGGCTCCACTTCATAGTTCTAGCTCAATTTGTGAGACATGCTTGGAGAAATCCTCAAAAACTGCAAGCTGAACTAGTGCCTAACCTTAAAAAAATCATCAAAGAGAGAAAGGTATTGCAGAAAGGAGCATCAGTTTCAGGTAAACCTAAACAATCTTCTATATATCTTCAAGAAAGGCTTGTAATAGAACAAATACATGTTGAGAGTATAGCATCTAATACTAGCAATGAAGAAAAACTCTCAGAGATTCATAAAGCTCCATATTCTTTAGGTTCTCCTTTTGCTTTAAGCCTTAAGGAAAACTCACCTCCTGTCTATCATACTCCTTTAGTCCTGCTAGTCACCCCTCAGCCCTTTATCATTCAGACTGCCAGTACTCTTTTAGCTACCATAGCTATGGCAGGTCCACAAGAACCTACCAAAATGGAAAGAATCATAGCCGCTATGTATGGACCTCTAATACTACCTACTCCTTTAAATGTCATTCCTACTGGAGAGTATCATAATTATAGGCCTAAATTCATTGGCATTGAAGGTGTTACTACTGAAGAACATCTTGAGTTATTCTATAGCTATGCTAATAATCTGGACATTAGTGAGGATGATGTGTGGATGAGAGTCTTTGTCCAAATCCTAGATGGAGAGGCTAGAAAATGGTTCAGAGAACTAAACCCAAGATCTATAGTAGATATTGAAGCTTTAACTGATGCATTTCTAAAGCACTGGGGGGATAAAAAGGACCTCCTCTACTACCACACTGAGTTTGGCAACCTAAAGAGAGAAAATGGTGAGTTGTTGTCTGATTTTAATAAGAGGTTTAACCGTATTTACAACAAGATACATCTGAAGTAAAACCCATTACTACCTCTGCTAAACTCACCTATGCCAGTGCTTTTGACTCTGACTTTTTCCTGCTATTGAGAGAGAGGTGATGTGCTACTTTGGATGACACACAGGATGCAACCTTGGAAGTGGAATCAAACATCATGGCTGCAGAGAAGCTCAAGGGAAATGTTGATAGAAGAAGACAGAAGGGCAGGTGTTCATCATCCTCTGATCCTAATATAGATAAAATGACCAAAATGATCGATTCATTAGCCTTCGAAATCTCCAAATTAAAGGTTGAGTAGCACCCAGGGAAAGGAAGGGTGCCTAATACCTTTGCTCCTTGAAATCCAAATCCAAATCCATATAGAAGAGCTAATGAGCAGTTGCAAATTTTGCAAAGAAACAAAGATGCAAATGAAGACCAAAGGGCGAGGGATCCTTTTCAAAATGCAGTCATGGAAGAAGAGCAGTTTGAAGAAGAGGATGAGATCCATTGTCTAGAAGGCAAAGGCAATGCTTCCTTTTTGACCTTAGCTACATATGAAAAGTCATTATGCAATGACAAAATCAGCCAAGAATAGGATGGTAAAGCTATTCTACAAACTGTAGATCAGCAAAGATATAATTTGAGGTCAAAGATAAATAATTCCAAGGAAACTCCTATTCAAAGAGTTGTTGTCCCTGCGGTACAACGATCCCATCATCCTCCAAGCTCCAGCTCATGAAGTAAGAGGTCTTGAAAAGTATCCTTATCCTTTCAATTTTCAATCAGAAATTCAAAAGCTAAAGATACCCATGTCTCTGATTGAACTATTGAAGAATGAGTCCTTCAAAAGATCCATCCTTGAGGCCCTTAAGCCTAAAGCCATCCAAGCCTCCACTGACTATGTGAATCTGCAAGATGACAAGCCAATTGTTATTATTAGCCCAATGATTGAAAATTGTGAAGACAACTCCCCATCATTCTATGTCTTTCTGACTATTCATGATAAATTCCTTCACAACTGCCTTCTAGATACTGGAGCCAGCCATAATCTGATGCCCAAGGCTATCATGGATGAGTTGGGTCTTGACATCACAAAGCCTTATCATGACCTATTCTCTTTTGACTCTAGAAAAGTGAAATTTCTGGGATTAATCAAGGACCTAGCCATCACTTTGTCTTAGCTTCCTATGAAAAGCATGATGATGGATATTGTGGTGGAAGATGTACCCCCCAAATTTGGTATGTTACTTTCCAGAGGTTGGATCAAGAGACTAGGTGGATCATTACAAAATGATTTGTCTTATGCTATTTCCCAGTTTTCGGAGGTGAGAGCAAGATATTATACAGAGAGGCATAGTTGGCTTATATCATCAGTGATAAGAAGAATCCACTAATCATCCCATTTATGCCGTTGACACTAATTTTGGAACATGTATTCTTCATATTGAAGAATCTCATTTCGCCTCCATGCAGCTCAAGAAACTAGTTTGCCAGATCACAGCTAAAGAAAACTCTCAAATCTGGGATATGTTTTTTGATGGGGCTTGCTCTAAAGAAGCTGTAGGGGCAGGTGTATTCCTTGTGTCCCCAACACAGGAACACATTCATTTATCTTTCAAATTAACCTTTCAAGTCACAAACAACATTGTAGAGTACGAAGCTTTGATTCTGGGCTTAAGCACTCCTAAAGAAATGGGTATCAAAGGCCTGAAAGTGTTCGGAGACACAAATTTCATTATTCAATAGGTAAATAAAACTTTCCAAGCTAAGCATCCAAGGTTGAAATCATACAGAGATGAGGTATGGAGGCTCCAAGATTCTTTTAATGATTTCAGCATTTCTTACATTCCAAGAATGAAGAACCAGCTCGCCGACTCCCTTTTTGTCTCTGCTAGCATGTTTATTCCTCCTTGGCCTCCTAAATTGACATATGAAGTTCAGATAAAATAAAGACCATCCTTTCCTAATAATGTCAAATATTAGAGGGTTTTTTAAGATGATGAGGAAATTAATAAGATTTTGCAAGTCGTTGGGGAATTTTCTGAAACGCGCATCGATCAAGAAAATGAAACCATGGAAGAATGTGGCCAGTCCAAGCTAAAAAGTGAAATTAGGCAAAGAAGCATCGTGCAGCTGCTGAGTAATCACATACCAAAAGGATTGGTGCCTCTAGAGAGGCTTTTCAATCATAATGGCGTGCCCTATAATGCAGCCAAAACAGAGAATGAGTCTGCTATCTGTAAACACAATATATGCAACCCATCTTGTCCAAAAAAACATAAATCTATCCACACATTTATCCTCTGTCCAGAATTCCAAATATTATACCCTCATGAAGCAATTCACTGACATTTTTTCCTGGGAATACAACGATCTTAAAACCTATGATGCAGATGTCATTCAGCATAAGATCCTGCTGGAAAAGAACACCATCCCTTTTAAGCAAAAATTAAGACCTATCAGCCCTCTCTTATTGCCTTTGATTGAGAAAGTAATCAAGAAGCTGTTGGTTGCCAAAATCATAGTTCCCCTAAGGTATTCAAAGTGGATAGCCAACCTTGTGGTGGTAAGAAAGAAAAATGGAGAAATCAGGCTTTGTTTTGACTTCAAAAATCTAAACAAGTGCTCTAAAAAAGATAACTATCCCCTGCCCAAGATGGAACACTTGCTACAAAGAGTTTCAGGGGTGAGAATTATGTCTTTCTTAGATGGATTTTCAGGTTACAATCAGATAGTTGTACATCCTGAAGAGCTAGAAAAGACCGCCTTCACTACTCCTGGGGGCACTTTCATGTAATCCAAGATGCCTTTCGGATTGATGAATGTTGGGGCTACTTTTCAGAGGGCCATGGACATAACCTTTGTGGGAGAGAAGGACAAGTTTTTCCTTATTTATCTTGATGACATAACAGTCTTATCCACCAGCCACAAAGACCATTTACAACATTTAAGGAAGGTCTTCCTAAAGTGCAGCTAGTTCTGAATCTCAGTGAACTCGAAGAAGTCACAGTTTGCTCTAGAAGAAGGCAAACTTCTGGGATATATTGTTTCTATTGAAGGTGTGAAAATTGATCCAGCAAGGGTTCAAGCCATTCAGACATTGTCCATCCCAAGGTTGAAAAGGTACATTCAATCCTTCCTGGGTAAGATTAAATTTGTAAGGAGGTTCATTCCAAACTTTGCAGAGTTAGTTAAGAATGTCACTTCCATGTTGAAGAAGGGATGAGAAATAAAATGGACAGCTGCTTCAAGAAGCTCTTTTGAAGCCATCAAGCAAGCTATCATGGAAGCTCCCACTCTAATCAGCCTAGATTACACTAAGGAGTTTTGAATCTTCTCTTTTGTCTCTTATGATACACTTGTAGCAGTTCTATTGAAGAAAAATGATGAAGGCATAGAGCACCCTGTGTCCTTTTTCAGCAAAACTCTAAGGGATGCTGAACTAAGGTATGACCTCATCAAAAAACAAGCTTATGCTCTCATTAACTCTTTAAAAGCATTCCAAATTTATATTTTTCATTCCAATGTAGTTGCATATGTACCTTCGGCCTCAGTAAAAGATATCTTAACTCAGCTAGATATTGATGGAAAGAGGGCAAAATGGGTTGCAAAATTCATACAATTTTGCATAGAGGTGAAGCCCACTAAGCTTGTCAAAGGCTAGGGCTTGGCTAAGCTTATGGCTAAAGAAAATTGCAGCTTGTTAGACATAAATTTCATAGGTGTAAATTCAGATGATGAACAAACAAAGGAGGCAGTAGAAGAGCAAAAGTAGAATCAATCTTTGGCTGAAAATCTAGCCACATGTGAATGGTATTACAGCATAGTTCATTTTTTGCAAAAGCTAGAAGTCCCTCCAAGGATTATCTCAAGTCAAGATCGTGCCATTAAACTCAGATTAGCCAAATTCTGCATTAATAAAAATCTACTTTATTGGGAAGACCCATCAGGAATCCTCTTGAGATGTCTAGATAAAGAACAATCTATGGAGGTCATACACCAATTCCATTCTAGCATCTAGGGCATCATTATTCGAAAACCATAGCTCACAACATCTTGAGCACTAGATATTATTGGCCTACTCTATTTTCTGATGTGTTTTCTCTTGTAAAATCTTGTGACAAGTGTCAGAGGTTTGCAGGGAGACAACAGCTAAAATATCTGCCCTTGAAGCCAGTATATGTCAATGGTCCCTTCTAGCAGTGGGGCTTGGACTATATAGGTGAGATCAACCCACATTCCAGTGGCACACAAATGTATTTTAGTAGCCACCAATTATTTCACCAAGTGTATTGAGGTTATTCCCACTAAGAATGCCAATCATCAAGTTGTCATAAAGTTCTTGAATGAGCATATTTTCACTAAATTTGGTTGCCCAACCATACTAGTCATTGATAATGCAACAGCTTTCAAGGCAAAATAATTGATGGATGTGACTGAATTCATGGGCATTCAAGTGGTGCATTCCACCTCATATTACCCTAAAGGAAATGGCCTAGCAGAATCATCTAACAAAAGTTTGGTAAGGGTAATCAAAAAGTTGTTAGAGGAAAACAAAAAGAGATGGGATTCCAAGTTGAAGTTTGCACTATGGGCTGACAGAATTACCATCAAAAAGTCCATAGGGAATTCTCCATTTAAACTGGTTTATGGTGCTGATGTTATTTTCCCTATCCAGCTCATTCTCCTTGTGGCTAAGTTCTTGCAAGAAGAACAAGATGAAGAGAATGATATGGTAAGAAGAATGAATAACCTGGCTAAACTATAGCAGATTAGAGAGTAGTTGGTTGAGAAGTCAAAAGCTCATCAGAAGAAAATCAAAGAAACCTTTGACAGGAAGGAAAAGGCGAACAATTTCCAAGTTGGTGATTGGGTGCTTAAATGGGATGCATTTAAAGAAAATAAAGGTAATCATGGCAAGTTTGACTCCTTATGGACAGGTCCTTTTATCATCACTCAAATTCAGAAGAACAATATATTCATTCTACACAGGAAGGAGGAGAGACTTTTGGTAGCCCAGTAAATGGGTGGTTCTTGAAACTTTATTTGTTTTAAGGCTTTAAAGTCTTGTCATTGTAAATATTTTTTTCCAGTTTTTATTTAATTACAAAATAGACTCCATGCCCAATGGAACACTAGAAGGAAGATTTAATTTTTGTTTTACAGGAAAGGCATTGATCTGAGATCCTTGGAACCTCATAGGGAGGATTTCATCCCCAGAAGGAGCCAATGTTAGCCTTGCTGGAAAAAGGCCCACAAATGGATCCATATAGGCTCTTGAAGTCTCCAGATTTTCTTAGAAACATGCCAATGGATCCATTAATGCACTTGAAATTTTCAATTTTGGCTCAAAGATCATCTAATGATCGAAATTGACGCAAGAGGAAAGCCCTTGGAAGGGTAGAAATGCACTATCAAGAGGCTCAAAACACTCTAAAAACATGAAAAACCATTACCTCAGGCTTAAACTGGGCATTGCATAGTTGTCGTTAGATCTAGCTAATCAACAGCCCAGATCCAAGCGGCAAATCACATATCGCTCGGGCAGTGGGGATAGACTAAAGGTGGGCACATGACACCGTTGATTAGTGATCGTCGATGATCGAATTGACAGGTCACATCGGTGGGGAACATATGCGATGATATATATATATATATATAAGGCCCGAGCATTGAGCGATCAACGATTGCGATGGGGTCACATTGCTATATCGCATCGATGCTATACCATAAGGCGGGGCCTATGCACAGGTGTAAGTGTGATGTGATAACCAGACCTGACGACATTATAGTGGGGATTTCATACATTTTGAGATCTGTGCCAAGGCCATTTTCAATGTATTTGGTATTTTTTCATTATATAAACGAAAATAAAAAGGGAGCCTTGGTAGGGTTGATAGCGATAAAGGCCGAACCCGAAAGGGTTTGGGAATGATATTATAATAATTGAGGTCCGAAGAAAGCCGCATTTTAATGTTTTTATGTATTTTCGTTATTTCGACAAAATACAAAGGGAACCTGGAGGCCTTACGATTGTGATGAAGCCCAGACCCGAAAGGGTTCGAGAAGTGATATATATAATATTTGAGTTCCACCAATGATAATTTTCCTGTGTTTTTAGTGTTTTACGCATATTTTAAAATACAAAGGAAAAGTTGAAACAGGTAGGATTTCGGGTGGGCCGTGGGCGGTAAGTGGTTTAGGCCGAGCTCCACCCGATGCCATACAACTGCTGCCATGTGTCCAAGGCAAGGAGAGAGAAAGCCACCCTCATCAAGCGGTTAACTCCAGTAGAAAAGAGGCGTCCGAAATGGATCACCACCATTGGATCTATGACTCCAAGATCAACGATGGATATGTGTTATCACTGCAATGGCGGACTCGAGAGGAAAATGAGCCATATCTGATAATTTTTAGGTCCTAAAAGGATAGAGATGGGTGGAATTTTCACATGATTGTTGTGTTTTTCTGTGTTTACTAGAAAACAATCATTCTAAAATATCTAAAGGAAAACAAAGGCCCGATAGCCTCCCATCGCAGCATGGCTCACCCTAAATAGAAAATAGTCATGGAACACGTGTAGTTGGCCCGAAACAGAATCAATCAGGGAGCATAGATAGACAACATAGCCAGAACAAACAGAAGGATCGTGGAGCATCTCTGGCATAAGAGAGATCCCACATAGCGGAGCAACTGCCCAAGATATCTTAATGTGGTTATTCCTTTGTCAGAAGAGGAAAACCATCAAGCCATGCTTGCCTAGTGGGTATCAAATCAGTTAAATCATGCATATCAGGCAGAGTAAGACTCTGAGCTTTCTAAAGAGCTCAGGAGCATTGTAAACAAGCTATAAATAGATGTTAGTGAGATGTAATAAGGGTTCAACTTCTGGAGACTATTGCTACTTTGTTCCTTCAATCCCTTCATCTTTACTCTAGCGATACAAGCTTCTTTTGCCATCATATGTTCAACATCCATTCTCTTTACTATTCTATGCTTGCACTTGAATAGTTTGTTCATGTTTCCTTTGTGTCTAAGGCCAGATAACTATTATCTTATCTATGCTTTGATAACTTAGACTTGCAAGCTTCTTTGCTGCCTGTAGCTAACTATTCATATGTGGTCATATATGCATCTACCAGTACAGTCAGTATCCTCTTTTACTGCCTGTAGCTAGTCATTCATTTATGTTTATGTATGTAATTTGCTGATACAATCAGTATTCTCCATCTATCCTTTAAATCTACAAATTATTGAGAATTAGTGGTTTAAAACCTTGTGTTGTTGAGGGTGTTCAGGCATGCCTTGAGTGGGAATAGAGTTGAAGTGGTCATATGACTTGATCCAAACCATCATCCATTCAAATAGTTTAGAGAACAATATTGAAGATTATATGTTACCAGGCATCTCCGATTTGCAACCTAGGAGAGTTTTCTGGAGTGCTAACAGGAATAGAGACTTGGAGAGCTTGTGAAGAGGCTAAGATTTGGCCTTGAGCTTGCTTATGAGTTGGAGATTGAATTTGCTAAGTGTTGGGATTATTCTTGAGAGAACAAGCATTGTAATTTCATCTTGATTTTCCAGATTAATACAAAATAGATAGTGGGGTTTTGAGTTGTGGCTTTCCCTGGATATTTATTGTGTTATGTGCTTTTGATTCTTTTCCTCTATTGATTATTATTTGCTTGATGTTGATGGGCTTCTGTTGTAAAGAGTAGAAGTAGATTCTTGTCTCTTGCTTTAGAAAATTGCAATAACTTGTGAATCTACAAGATTTTCTACATGGTATCAGAGCAAGATTGTTTTTTGGGCCGAGACTTTGCAGAGTAGATATGAAAATTTTTGTACAAAATTTTCAGAAAAAAATAGAATATCTAGATTCATTGGGAAAAGATACCCAAATTCAAAAAAAAAATCAGCCAAATTGAAGTTCAGATGAGGGAGATATCGTTGATTTAAAATCAACTCTTTAGAGGAGATTTCAAAGTTTTGAGCTTCTGGGTTACAAGTGAAAGTCGAATTTGAAATACATACTTTAGGATTGGCAGATGGAATTCCATGGGCTGAGGATTGACTATTCCTTGGAAGGCAACTCTAATTTCATAGCCTGGAGGGACAGGATGGAGGCTGTGCTAGAGGACAATGTCTTGAAGGAATTTGTTGAACAAGCAATTCCTAAGCCAACATCTACTAATGCACAAAACTTAGCTGAGTGGAAGAAGTGAGTGGTGAAGGAAAGGAAGATAATACTTGAGGGAGTTTGAGATCGTATTGTCCTGGAAAGGAAACCCTGCATCCTATGTGGAAAACATTGACGAACTTATATCAGAATAGTAGTGATCAAAGGAAGCTGGCACTGAAGGATAAACTTCGTAAAATCAATATGGAGAAAGGCGAAATGATTCCAAAGTACTTGACCAAGTTCACTCAATGTTGGTACAAACTTGAAAGTGTTGGAATCACGATTTTCGAGGAGGATATGGTGAGTCTTACTCTTCTTGGGCTCCCAAAGAGTTGGCATAGTTATCAAGACTCTGTCAATGGTCGGGAGAAGCTGCCAGATTGGAAATGACTATGGTCGGATTTGATGTAGGATGAGATTAGGAGGAAAACCAGGGATTGATCTTCTTCAAACACTGATGATGAAGAGAACCGTGCCTTAGTGATTAAGGCAAGGAAGGGGAAAGGTAAAATTTCCCATTCCAAATCAGATTCTTATCATGGAGATAAGAAGAAGGACATGACGAAAGTTAAATGCTTTCATTGTCACAAGATGGGTCACTTTGCTACAAATTATCCATTGAACAAGTCCAAGGAGAAGTCCTCAGGAGGAGCAGCGGGTGAGGCTTTGGCCTCCCAATTCGAATTGTACTTTTCCCTCATTGCATGCATGGTGTCTTCAATGATGAGAAGTGTCTGGTACTTAGACAATGGAACTTCTTTCCATATGACTAGCAACAAAGAGTTGTTTAGTGAACTAGAGGAGAAATATCTCAAGATGCATATCAAGATGGGTGATGACGGTAATTATAGTGTTACTAGTGTGGGCACTATTACTTTTCAGAGTGAACATGCAACTCCACTCATCTTGAAGAATGTTATGCATGCACTAGGACTGATGAAGAACTTGGTAACCATTTCCATTCTTGAGGATAGAGGCTATGATGTGATGTTTTTGAAAGGAAAGGCATTCCTTCGACACATAGCCATGGGTCAAGTAAAGAAGATAAGGATTCGAGTTTAGAATCTCTATAAGATAGAGGTAGAGGATTGTGCTACTTTGAGATCAAAAGCGGAAAAGATTTTGAGTCAAGATGTTGACGAGTTGTGGCACAGACGATTGGGCCACTTACATCATGGGGTTTTGAAGATATTGCATCAAAACTCTACCGATCTTCCGAAAGGTATGCTTGAGCAAGTAGATACATGCAAGGGTTGTACTTTGGGAAAATACACCAAGTCTTCCTTTGGAGACAGAGACAGTGGAGTAGAGTCTATTATGGAGTGAGTCCATTCAGATGTGTGCGTATCATTCTCGACAACATCCACGTCCAAACACATGTATTATGTTATATTTATTGATTACTATTCTCCTAAATGCTGGGTATTTTTTATGCAGAAAAAGGATCAAACTTTCACAAATTTTTGTGAGTTCAAATAATTGGTATAGAAAGAGTCTCACAAGAAGGTTAAATCTCTACGGAGTGATAACAATGGTGAGTATGTCTCCAATGATTTTAAGAACTTTTGTGCAGTGGAAGGGATTAAACGAGAGTTGACAACACCCCATAACAATCAACAAAATCAGGTTTCTGAGAGGAAGAAAAGGAGCATGTAGGGGCAGCAATGGCAATGTTGCATGATTAGGGCCTACCACTACACTTGTGGGCTGAGGCATGAAACAAAATGGTTTATGTTTAGAACCATGGCCCACATTGGATACTTGAGATGAAGACACTATAGGAGGCTTATTCTAGTAAGAGGCTAGATGTTGGTCACTTCAAGATTTTTGGGTCATCGGTTTATTTCCATGTGACCAAATATGCATGGAAGAAGCTTGAGCCAACAACATAGTTAGGGATATTTTTGGGGTACACTGATATACCCCACAACAATTAGGTGTACATGCCAACTGTTCGGATGACAGTGGTTCACAGGGATATTAGGTTCGATGAGGAGAAGGCCATGCCAGTATCCCTTGAGAGGGAGCTTGAGCTACATGTGGATGAGGAGCTTTTAGCTCCTAAGGTTCAGGGCCTCAGATTGATGTGGAGTAGCCACATGTAGAGGTTCAAAGAGTGGAGACATCAACTCAGGTAGAGTCTTCTAGAGAGGGAAGAAAGCTCACTAGAGAGGCTGACAGATTGTTGGATGATACACAAGAGAATGTGGGGGCACCCTCTTCTCAGTGCAGAAAAACGAGGTCACTAGAGAGGTACACTAGATATGTGGCATTTATGGTGCATGTGTTGTGACAAAGCCATCTTCCTTTCAGGAAGCAGTGCAACAGTCGGTTTGGGTTGATGTGATGGTGGAGGAGTATGACTCCATAGTTTGAAAAAATGTTTGGGATGTGGTCCCGAGAGCAGAGGACAATTTATTTGTTAGATCCCGTTGGCTTTACAAGGTAAAGAAAGCTACAAATGGTAGTGTGGAGAAGCATATGGCTAGATTTGTGGCTCGTGGCTTTTCACAGGTAGAGGGGATTGACTATGATGAGACCTTTTCTCATGTTGAAAGGTACTCATCAATCGAATCTATTTTGGCACTATCAGGATAGATGGGTTGGAAGATCCATCAGATGGATGTGAAGACTGTCTTTTTCAATGGAATTATTGAGGAAGAGATGTAGATAGAGTAGCTCAAAGGTTTTGAGACCTTGGATTGTGGGTCGCAAGTGTGTTGATTCAAGAGAGCATTGTATGGGCTGAAGCAGGCACCCTGTGCTTGGTACAGTAGGATAGATAGCTACTTCACTGGGTTGGGCTTCATGAAGAGTGAAGCGGATGTGAACCTGTATCACATAGTGGTGGAAGGTAAGTTGTTGATCATTGTACTTTATGTAGATGATCTCATACTGACAGGTGATGAGAAGCTCATCAAATCTTGCAAGGAGGACCTTGCAAGAGAATTTAAGATGAAGGACATGGGGCTCATGCATTACTTTCTTTACATGGAGGTATGGAAGCAAGATGGGGAGTTGTTTGTATCTCAGGGTAAGTATGCCAACGAGATACTCAGGAGATTCCACATGGAGAGCAGTAAACCCATGGAGACTCCTCTAGTTGGTAATTGGAGGAAGGAGGATGCTACTTTAGCTAAAGTAATGGAAGCTATTGTTTACAAACAGCTTGTGGGTTCACTCACGTACTTGGTGAACACATGACCGCATATGTGCTATGTAGTTAACCAACTTAGTCAAGTGATGGTTAGGCCTACCAAGCTGTATTGGAAGGAGACAAAGCATGTATTGAGATACCTCATAAACACTACTTAGTTTGGGTTATGGTACATACGAACAGAGGGAGTGAAGATTCAAGGCTTCACCAATGCAGATTGGGCAAGGAGTCCATCCAACAGGAAGAGCACATCAGGAGGGATCTTCAGTATTGGGTCAGCGATAGTTTCTTGCTACAATAGGAAAAAAAGATCGGTTGCACTCAATTCGGCAGAGGCAGAGTACATGTTTGCAAGTCAGGCAGCATGTGAGGCTATCTGGATGTGGAAAATCCTATTTGGTTTGTTTGGTCAGTAGATGGATCTGACAGTGATTTATTGTGATAATCAAAGTTGTATCCTACACTCTAAAAATCTAGTCTTTCATGATTAGTTTGAGAATATTGATATCCAGTATCATCATCTCAGAGATTGTGTATTGAGGTGGATCATGTTGTTAGATTACATTCCCACGGAGGAGAAAGATGTTGACATCTTGAGAAAGGAATTTTCAAGATGTAAATTCGAGTTTCACAAAGACAGGATCAGGGTAGTTGATGTAGAACTTTCTCTATGGATCAGCTAGCTCTGATACCATGTAGAAATTCTCACTATAGATCACCTGATAATGCAATGTAACTAAAGAAAAATACTTGATCTACTTCTACTATCAAACTTTGTGGAAGCTTAATCAATTTGAGCAAGATCAATCAGAACACATACAATAGAGAAGAAGAAATCATACACATGAAACATAGAAGAATACTCTTGGGAAAGCCTCAACTAAAAACCCCATAATTTGTATTATCATACAAGTGGAAATATCTCAGGATTACAAAAAGCTTTAGCTGACAAGCTATCCAGCTCTTAGTACAATCCCTCACTACTACTCATAGACAGAATAGAAAACATATATGCCTTCCTTCAGTCTCCAAGCCTCCTATTTCCTTACGCAGTTTCTCCTGGGTCCTCAAGCTACCACCTGTGTGTAATTACCTCACACACTACTCACTGACCTCTAAAATAACTGTGCAATCCTAAAGGAGATAATTTCTTCTGCATGGATGAGTTTCCTATATAGGAATTCCTCCAACTGATAGTACATTGTCCCTTCCTTTAATCTCAACTGGGTCTTTCTCTAAACTGACATGCATGAGTTATTTATGAGAGAATATTTAGTTATCTGGAGAACACTAGTTGCATGCATGCATGCATTAACTAACTAAACTCACAATTAGTTCCTCCAACTGTTTGGAACTAATTTAACTGGACTTAACTCAGTTAACTGAGCTAACTAATTACAACTCAAATACAACTAATCCTTATCTCCTTAATTAAGGGATAATTTCCTCAATCAAAGGGATAATTGTTGCATGTCTTCACATAGACTTCATGTTTGATTTTCCACAACTAATTAACTCAAGATGAATTAATTAATTATTTTTCAAACAACTGTTGAGACAAAATTCAAATTTTAATTCTCAATTTTAAATCAGGGACTAATTAAAATTGGAATCTATCCTGAAATGATATTTTTAGAATTTCTATTTTATCATTCCTTGTTGCTATTTTCCACACTCGTACCTGAAATGCTATTTATAGAATTTCTGTTTTTAGCATTTCTTGTTACTATTTTCAACACTCCCCCTCAACAAGAAAGGCATTCAACTTGAACTCGATCTTGAACCTTTGGAATGTTTTGCATGCAACACTTCTCCCTAGTGTTATTGCTCTAACAACTCTAGAAACAAAAAATATCCAACCTGAATTAGAATGATGCCTTTGTCATCAAAGTTTCTAACTGTTATTGCCTCTGTCAACTGAAAACTCTACACCTTTGTGCCCTTCAGTATCTGACTACTCTAGAATCTGTCACTTTGATCTTTGACTACATCAATCACATTGATTCCTCCTGCTGCATCCATGCTGCTGTTGGTCCTATCTCCCAACAATGCATCTATATTGCATCTCCTCTCATCATGTTGTATCTTGCTGCCCAATGCTGCACTGTAACTCAGTTACTGAGATGTAAGTAACTGATCTCCCAACTGACCTCCCTATTGGGCTAGAAACACCCTTTGATGTTGAAGCTCCCTCTACCACTCCATCCACATCTGTCTCTACCCACTCAGCCAGTCCTGCTACTCCTCGTTGGGGCTCCCGTAGCAAGGTATAATCAAAGAGGTTGGGTACCTCAAGGATCCTACCCCTATTTTAGCCTTCTTGGGACTATCACTTCACATCACCCCACCTCACACTTGGAGGTATGGATGCATGTGATCCCTCTGCCCACTTGGCTCGAAATTTCCCCCTATTGGAGGTCTCGGCATGAGTGGTTGCCTCCACTCGATCTCCTCTCGGCTTCTCCAGTTGTGGCTACTCCACAACCTCCTGAAGCTGCTTCACCAGTTGCATCTCCTCCATAATTTTCTGAGACTTCTTTTGGTGCTGCATGTTGAGAGGTAATGTACTCTCCCTCTCAACCACCAAGTCTACAACAATTTCCTTGCTCCTTAAGGCTTTGCAAGCATCTTGAACCATAAGATCATATAGGTTTCTTGAATCATGAACTAATCTGCTTCACTTGTCTCGTGGTGATGTGTCTAAGGAAAACCTTTCCCTTACTGAAGACTACATCATAGCCTTTGTCCTCCAACATCGCGATTGATACCAAGTTTTTCTTTAGTCCTAGCACATACTTCACATATGTCAAGGTAATGCGAGTTCCATGCTCCCTTAGAAAAGAATCCATGCCCACTCCTAAAACACTATACTTTTTATCATTAGCCATCTCTATGGGTATCTTGAGGTCTTTCTCCTCCAAGATACTGAATAACTCTTATCGTCGGTCATGTGGAATGAGGCTCCACTATTGAGAAACCAACGACAACCCATCATCGATGAAACCATGCACGCGATGAGGGTAAAATCCAATTCAAACTGAGAGGCCAATGCCTCACCTATAGATCCTTATGAGGATCCCTTCTTGGATTTCTTCAATGGAAAATTAGTTGCATAATGGCCCACCTCATGACAATTAAAGCATCTCACTTTAGATTTGTCATTCTTCTTCCCTCCATGAGAAGAACTCGATTTGGGATGAGAATCCTTCTCCTTCCCTTTCCTTGCCTTACTTGCTAAGGTGCAATTTTCTTCATCCTCCTTAGATGAAGAACCATATTTGGTGCTTCTCCTAATCTCCTCCTGCATTAGATTCGACCACAGTCATTCCCAATATGGTAGTTTCTCTCTTCCATTCACTGAATCTTGGTAGCTATGCCAACTCTTAGGAAGACAAAGGAGAGCAAGACTCACCATATCATCATCGACTGTCATGATTCCTACAATTCCAAGCTCATCTCTACAGGTGGTGAGCTTGTTCAAATATGTAGAGATCGTGTCATCCTTTTCACACTTGTTTTTCTGAAGCTTGTCTTTCATCTTCAGCTTCCTCTGATCGTTGTTATTCTGATATAGATCCTTCAATATCTTCCACATTGAAAATGATGTCTCCTTCCCATGGAGACTCGAGACAATATGGTCTCAAACTCTCTCCAGAGAATCCTCCTCGCTCTTGCCACACATTTCTTCCATTCTTCCAATTCTTGGGAATTAGTTGATGATGGCTTGGGGACTTCTTAATTAATGAATTCCTTCAACCTATTCCTCTAATATTGCTTCCATGCAATCCTTCTAGGCTATGTAATTCGAGCTGCCATCTAGGGCATGCTCGAGTCTCAAGGCATTGAATGCCATTGGTGAATTTTGATATGTGATAAGAAATCAATTTTGTACCTACTATCAAGAACTTCAAAACTTCGAACTTCTCCCTTCACAGTATACTATTCTCTAATTTGATCACCTTTTCTCTGATACAATGTAGAACTTTTTCTACGAAACCTCACTTTAATACCATGTAGAACTTTCTCTATGGATCAGCTAGCTCTGATTCCATGTAAAAATTCTCACTGTAGATCACCTGATAATGCAATGTAACTAAAGCAAAATACTTGATCTACTTCTGCTATCAAACTTTGCGGAAGCTTAATCAATTTGAGCAAGATCAATTGAAACATATATAACAGAGAAGAAAAAATCATACACATGAAACACAGAAGAATACTCTGGGGAAAGCCTCAGCTAAACACCCCACTATTTGTATTATCATACAAGTGGAAATATCTCAAGATTACATAAAGCTTTAGCTCACTAGCTATCCAAATATCATTACAATCCCTCACTGCTACTCATAGATAGAATAGACAACACATATGCCTTCCTTCAGTCCTCCAAGCCTCCTATTTCCTTACGCAATTTCTCCTAGGTCCTCAAGCTGCCACCTGTTTGTAATTACCTCACACACTGCTCACTGACCTCTGAAATAACTGCGCAATCCTGAAAGAGATAATTCCTTTTGCATGGATGAGTTTCATATATAGGAATTCCTCCAACTGATAGTACATTATCCCTTCCTTTAATCTCAACTGGGTCTTTCTTTGAATTGACATGTATGAGTTATTTATAAGAGAATATTCAGTTATCTGGAGAACACTAGTTGCATGCATGCATGCATTAACTGACTGAACTCACAATTAGTTCCTCCAACTGTTTGGAACTAATTTAACTGGACTTAACTCAGTTAACTGAGCTAACTAATTACAACTCAAATACAACTCATCCTTGTCTCTTTAATTAAGGGATAACTTCCTCAATCAAAGGGATAATTATTGCATGTCTTCACATAGATTTCATGTTTGATTTTCTCCAACTAATTAACTCAAGATGAATTAATTAATTATTTTTCAAACAGCTACTGAGACCAAATTCAAATTTTAATTCAGGGACTAATTAAAATTGGAATCTATCCTGAAATGTTATTTTTAGCATTTCTATTTTATCATTCCTTGTTGCTATTTTCCACACTGGTACCTGAAATGCTATTTATAGCAATGGTATTTATAGCATTTCTTCTAGCTATTTTCAACAGTTGATAATCCCTTTCTTGTTGAGAGGGAGTGTTGAGAAATGGAAACAAGAAATTTCAATTTAATTTGTCCTTGAATTAAACTATGAATTAAATTCAAATTCTATTCTCATAACAGCTTAAAATAGTTAAGTTAAGTTTATTAAACTTACTTAACTTAGGAAATTTGAGTTGGAAGTCTTTTGGAAGTCATTTATATGTTATCCCTACTTTGTAGGAGTCCAGTGTGAGTTAATTGTGAGTTGTAAAATAGAAGACTCAGTTTCATGAGTCAGCTCAGTTAAATTAGTTCTCAAACTGATTGAGAGAACTAATAGTGAGTTAATAGTTAGTGGTGACACTAATGAACTCCACCAATGCTACTCTAGTTAACTAAATATTTACTCATCAGAAACTCATGCATGTCGATTATGAGAAGGATCCAGTTCAGACTAGAGCACAGGGACAATCTACTATTTGTTTTAGACTTTTATGAGTTGCACTGGTAGTGCATGCAATCAGGAATTGATCCTTAAGGGATTGCGCTATTTTTAGAGGCTTTATTTCCCTTTAAATACAAGCTATTCTCCATAGGAATTACACATTGGAATACTGACTTGGAGAGGTTGTGAAGAGGCTAAGCTTTGGCCTTTATTTTGCTTATGAGTTGGAGATTGAATTTGCTAAGTGCTGAGATTTTTCTAGAGAGAACAAGCATTGTAATTTCATCTTGATTTTCCAGATTAATACAAAACAAATAGCGGGGTTTTGAGTTGTGGCTTTCCCTAGATATTTATTGTGTTATGTGCCTTTGATTCTCTTCCTCTATTGATTATTGTTTGCTCGGTGTTTATGGGCTTCTGATGTAAAGAGTAGAAGTAGATTCTTGTCTCTTGCTTTAGCAAATTGCATTAGCTTGTGAATCTACAAGATTTTCTACACTTTGTTCTACCCCAAAATAATAGTAGTGTTGTTAAGCTACAAATAAATGACAACTGATTGGGAAAAAACAACTATATTTTGTTAAATATATGAAACTTGTAGAATAAATGAATGATAAATTAGATGATACAAAATGTCAAAT
Source organism: Pinus taeda (assembly GCA_000404065.3). Taxonomy (NCBI): domain Eukaryota; kingdom Viridiplantae; phylum Streptophyta; class Pinopsida; order Pinales; family Pinaceae; genus Pinus; species Pinus taeda. Next base: position 6,049 of record APFE031142946.1, on the reverse strand, counting down.
ATAAAATATACTAAAAGTTTCATCCCTCACATGTAAAGTGAATATTTATAACTCAATAATAGATATAAACCATAACCATCATCATCTAAGAACTGATTAAATATTATCCCATGAACTATGAGTTCTAGCAAACCTTATATATGCAACAATAGGCTTTATCGACAATTAGTTTTGAGAAAACAAGGTAACCGTGTAGATCATAATATTGAGTTAACTTCTATGCCATAGGCATCGCCACTGCTACTAGTACACATGATTTGGATCTTGGGGGAAATTCCCAAAGATCCAAAAAATTAAAATCCCAGAACAAAATAGGAGAACAAAAATTAAACAAAACCACAAAGAAACTTTTTATTAAAATAGAGAATAACTGTGAAAACTACATTGTGGTGGACAATGTGTCCTTTTACAAATTGTGACTTGTTTCTTATAGTTTTTTTTTTGTTATAATACCATAGGTAAATTCCATGGGTGGGTAGATACCATGGTTGATTTAATACCATGGGTAGATCTCCCTTACAACACCATGGGTGGTTGCCTCTTACAATACCATGGGTAAATTCCATGGGTGGATAAATACATTGGGTATATGAATACCATGGGTGGATGTCACTTACAATACCATGGGTATATTCTATGAGTGGATAAATGCAATGGGTCAATGAATACATGGGTGAATGTTAATTTCCATTTGGATCAAGACATCCATAACGTCGACAGGGATGTCTTTTCAACCCATTAAGATGTCAGTGTCTCATCTATCATAAATAAGTACATAGTTACAAGAGAATAACAATTTACTTAGATGTCTACCGAAGATCATTATTTTGACGTGGTAACTAATTAATAATAATTATATTCATGGGAGCTAACAAAAGTGAACAGTCTGGCTCATGATGAAACCTCTTCTCCTTTAGCGTTACAACCGAAGGTCATTACCTAGGCTTGGTGACCAGTAGTGGTAATGTCACTTTATTAGGACCTATGATCATGATAGGTAAGCTCGTATTGAGACCTCCTATCCTCCAGTTGACTATTTAAAATTAAACTATGGTTATTGTTAATCAACAAAAGATTACTTAATAGATGGGGTGGCAGGTCAACTCCTTAAGAGCTAGGGATGGCATAAAAAGTTTTGTAGTAACTATTTTTAGCTTGACTAATATTTCTTCTAAAAAACTAATAACCTTAAAATGATTGTTGATAAATATATTTTTCTTTGTTAAGATTGGGGTTGAGGAATTGTTTGTTAGATAGCGATAGAAATATTTAAGTACAATTTTGCGGTAATCATTATAAATTTTACAAGATCAGGGACTTGATAAATTAAGAAAGTTGAAATTTGGCATGGTGAAATCATGTTTGCATAATTATTCATTAAAAATAATATTATGTTTATAGATAAAAAATGATAAATTTACTACCCAATCATTATGTCAAAGAGGACCTAGAACATCAAAAGTATTTCCCATTCACCAAGGAGAAAAAAAATCAGAAAGACCTACAAGTGTTGAATAAAAATCGTGAAAATGGGTTAAAAAAAATAGTTGTGACTGAGGTAACAATGACCATAACTTAGGTAACAACAACCATGACTTAGGTAACAACATCTGTAATAGAGGGAACAATAGTTATGACCTAGGAAACAACAATTGTAATTGATGGAACAACATATGTGAATTAAGAAACAACAATTGTGACTGGGGGAACAACAAATGTGAGTTAGGAAACAACAATTCTGACTGAGGGAACAACAAATGAGAGTTAGAAAACAACAATTGTGACGAAGGGAACAACAAAAGTGAGTCAGGAAATAACAACTGTGACCGAGGGAACATCAATTGTGAGCCAGGAAACAATATTTGTGACTGAGGGAACAACAATAGTGAGTTAGGAAAAAACAACTGTGACTGAGGGAACAACAACTGTGAGTCAGGAAACAACAACTATGACTGAGGGAGCAACAACTATGAGTCAGGAAACAATATATGTGACTGAGCAAACAACAATTGTGAGTCAGGAATAATATATTGTAGCTAAGGTAGCAACAATTATGATTCAAGAATTATTTATCCAATAGTACCATTGTTTCATGTTATAACCTTGAAACTACCCATACCATTTTAAGCTTGTGGACATGAAGTATCAAGCATGACTGTGGAAATCCTCCCAAAAATTAATTCAATGGGTGATCCTAGCAAGGTGACATCGAAAATGATGAGTCATCCACCAATCATAATCACTTTACCAAAAAATGAAGAATTAAGAGTAAATCATTCCTCACAAGACTTACCATAAGAATGTTTAATATTAGATATGAGACAACCATATACTTGATAACATTGGGGAACAAATGGACAGATGTGGAGCAACATCATGAAACTCAAGAAATTCCTTCTTTTATTTTGATGAAGGAACAAAAACTGTGACTTTGAAGGAAACAACACATGAAGCATGAAAATATAAGAGAAATCAGAAAATAAACAACACATTATTGAAAAATAATAAATAAGTAAATAACTTAAGTTAAAACAATTGTGATTTCAGGTGCAACAATGTTGTTTTCTAAGGGAACAACAATCTATCAATGGTGAATGGATGGAAACAAAATATATTCTAGAAAATTCTTTGGCGAAAATTCTTTGGATCTTCAAATGGAGATCAATTCTTCATTTCTCTTGTTATGAATCCATCAATTAATGAAAAAGCCTTCACATTGTTTTCTTGGTGTTGGTGGGAAATTACGGGAACAATTTTGCAACAAGATCTTATGATCCAATTTTTTTTATATCATGGCACTTAGAAAGACTCAACATCATATGATATTAAATTTCTTAATAGATTCTTGGATGAAATGTCCTTATTCATTAATATTTACGTCAAGAATCGCTCATTCATAAATTTTTCTTCTTTATTCTCCTGAGACCTGCAAAAAAAATGAGCATCTACTTGCAATAAAACATGCAATCATGAAAAAGAGAGGTGATCGAGCTCCCTTAATTCAAGAAATATGCAAAAAAAATAACAAGTAGATACTCTATAAAACAAATCCACAGAAAGATAAACAAAGCAAAATTTATTTGTCATGTGTGAGAGAGTAGTGGTTGACCATACTAACCAACAATATTTTAATAATAAATTATTTGTTTTTCATTCGATTTGAGTGATTCCAAAGCCAAATGAAATTGAATTCAGTTTTATATCTCCAACAGAAACATGTTTTAAAAATTCCGTGTGATGATATGCCAAACATGCTCAACACAACGTACATAAGAGAGTTGTTTTCTATTTCCCAGCTTATACCGACAATCCATATTTTAAGAATAAATTTTTAGTTTGATGACAAATTGAGCCAATTAAAATTGGAAATGAAATTATATTCATTTATCTATCTCAAATATAAATATGTTTTTAATACAAAAATAATTGAAGGGTCAAATGTGCTAAGGAACAACCGAGAAAAAAAAAAAAAAAATTTGAAGAGTGTTGATTTATGATAGGCAGTTAGTATTTTGGTCATAACGTTTTCATGTGATATTGAAATTGAGTGATTCAAATTTTCTTGTAAAATATATTCATAGGGGAATATACCATAGAAAATGGTTTTCAAAATGTAGTAATTTAGACCTCCAAAAACTTATTGTCCCAACTCTATCCCTAAGCTGCCTAGTAGACACCCTGTTAATGTTCTGGTCATAACTCTTTCATTTCAAATCCAAATTGAGTGATTCAAATTGGATTAGAAAGTAAACATAAAAGTCTACTTCTTATAGAAACATGTATTAAAAATATGCTCATTTGGTCCCTAAAAACATGATTGTCCCGATTATTTTGTTTTAGAAATTTTATCAAGCCTACAAGCCATAAAATATGATAAACAAACATTTTTCCAAAATGGTGATGAGTGTTTGTATAAATATGATTTTCAATATAATATGTCTACATACATAAATAAATTCAAATATCTATCATCGATATTGATTTACGCAACATATTGCAGCAAACACAATCTTTTAACATATAAAGAAATTTATTTATTTATGTACTCATATATTTTATTTTCTACACTAACCTACTCTATTTGAAAAATATTAAATATCTCTATGTATAAGAGTACTTCCATTGGAACCATTTTTGAATTAAGGTCTCAAGTATGTACATACCCAAATTAGAAAAATGTATGTTAATAAATACCAGGGTCGGACAGACCAAGTTTTCTTGAAAAGATGGTGCTAAAAATTGCCGAAGTATTGAGTGATACTACAAACAAATGATAGATTGAAACCAATATTCAATATAGATTTTTCTTTCTTGGTTTTCCATAGTTGTCATATCATGAATTTCTTTCAATGTCTTATTGATGTCATCTTCTTGTTGATATTGACTAGAAGAAACCCCATTGTCTTCCATGACTTTTGCAATTTTAGGATTTAAAACCTTCTCAAACCTAATATAAGTTTTCAATAGTGGTGTACATAAAATAGAATGGGTGGGAAGGGTGAGTAAATTTTGCAGTTCAATATTGTAAGCATGTTGTACTGGTTTATTATTATGGAGGTGTGGGATGGATTGAGTAGGAAATTGTATAGGGCATGGGGGATTTTGATGTAGTTGATTGGATTGTAGAACTAAGCTTGATAGGTAAGAAAAATAATTAGTTTGTGTTGCAAGACGAAAGAAAGATCCATGTAAGTAAGAAAATGAAAGGATAAAGTTTTGAACATTACATGTCAGCCATGGTTTCCATGGTTGTGAGCTTGTAGAAACTTCTCGATCTCTTTGATATGTTGCTTTCATCCTACAATGGTTCGCATATTTCTGTGGTGTGTTTTTTGTGAGTATGGATTCGGATATTCCATAGTCTTCATTTTCACGTTCTCTACGTTTCGAGTCTAGATCAAGACTCATCTTTAGGACTAATTTACAAAGAAGAGAAGTGTGAGCAATAAATATGATCTGGAATGATGTCAAGTTGGGGAGCCGACCAACTTAGGATGAAAGAAACCATATTTTTCATTATTATAATTCATTATTCTTATTTTGTTATTTAATAAATTATTTATTTTTAATTCTTTCTATGTTTTTCTATTTTAGTTTAATAATGATTTATGAAATTTAATTATTGTTAATAAATTTTTAATGTGAGTTATATTATATTAATAATACAAATTTTTATTACTACTTTTATGTTTTTTAATTTATTGTAATGATTATTTAGCAAATTACATTTTAATTTTATTATTACTTCAATTAAATTAAATTTCTTTGTTTAATGTTTATAGGAGTTAATACATTGCTACATTTTTTCTTAGACTTTAGTTTTATTTAAGTCTATGTTATGTTAATTAGTTTGTTGCTAATATAATATTATTCAAAAAAGATTAATATAATGCTATTTATTTATTGCTATTGCTCATAAATTATTTATTTTAATCTACCTTAAATGATTTATGGTATAATGTTTCCTAATTATTGTTAATATATTCCAATATGAGTTTTATTATTTAGTAATATAATTCATGATGTTAGCTCCTGCTGCAGCAGGTATTCATTTTTCATGATTGGCATTTCACAAGCCAAATATGTTGTACTGTGTTTGCTGCAATGCTCCATATTTGATCAAACAGTCTCCAAATGAAGAAGGCTACTTCAAGTTCATTCAATTGCCTTCAAATTTTGTAAAGTTATCCCAGTATCGCTACTTTTAGTTAAAGGGAGATCCAAACAGTTTAATCTTGGGCTCCCTAGGTTTAAATTTCCTGTTTTAGAATATAACACATATTTCATTAAAATTGGGAACATTTTATTACAAGGACATCACCAGAATTGAATTTTTTGGTTATTTTAAAATTCTAGATCCACTATTTAATTCCAAATTTAATGAAACATGTGTTATATAGAGATTGTAAGTCTGTCCAAACAGTTTAATCTTGGCAAATTCTTAGATAGGTAGAGAAACAGAATAGTCCAACAGTTTAATCTGGGCTCTGGAAGAAATAAGGGTAGTATGTAGATAGGAAAGCATCAAAAGAAAATGTATGATGGGTTT
>APFE031142944.1:12441-36658 GCA_000404065.3 Pinus taeda | reverse complement strand
GATGTCATAATTTGTTTAAATATTGTTTTGTATCCATATTTTGCACACTTGTGTGCACCTTACCACAAAATTTGAAACTACTAAACCCAAACCATGCAATTGCACCCTGGGACCACAACAAAAATGTAACAATCTACAAAATTATATTGCCAACAGGTTCTCTAGGTCTTCAGTCAAATAAGTGATAGCTAGATTAAAAAGCAGAGAGTTTGAGGACAGACAAACCAGTAAGAGCAAGCTCTTCTGTTGGATTGCTGAAATGAATGAAGTGAACATCCAAAAAATACCTATACAACCTTTACCAAAGATAATTTCAAAGTTTTTGGCGGATTTCACAAGTGTTAGGTAATCCACATGCAAATTCCTTGACATGATATTTGATTAATCTCAAATCGAAGGTGGACAAAATCCAATAAAAAGTACTTTACTAGAATAAGGAAAAATAAGTACAACGGTATTGAATAATGTTAGAGTTACATCAAATACCCAAACAGAAGCAAGAATTAGAACATTTGCTTTCAAAGAAGATGCCTTTGTATTAGCATTTTTATTAAAGAGCATGTATTGTTATCATTCCAATAACATGATGGTAATAAATCATATGTATCAGATCTTACGAATATGAGATTATTGTGAATCATTTCCATATTATGGTTGAGGAGTAACCTCTTTTAATATTTTACAACTTCAACTATCTTCATTGCTTGATGTTGCCGAACTTATATCTGTAAAAACATCCCTCCTCAGTTTTAATGAGATCCCTCTTGCTACCATCTCTTCTCTGCACTTGCGAGATAAAGAGAATCTACCCTGCTTATTTAGCGCATAGATTAGAGCCTCATAAGCACACTTATCTGGACTATAGCCTCTTTGTTGCATTTGGTTCCAAATTATAAAAACTACCCTCAACAAACCCCATCTTCCAATTTTTCTCATCAACAAGACATAAGTAAATGGCTGGAACATGTCCACTTCTAACCATTCTGTCAAAAATTTCCAGTGTCCCCTTCGGCCTTCTCAGTTTACTGAAGAAAAAGTGATAAGTGGTGGCATTGGGAATGCACCGCTGATGAATCATCTGTTCCATTAGCTGGTAAGCTTTATGCATTCTACCAACTATGCAGAGATTCCTGACTTTTGAATTGTATGTCATAACATTGGGATGACATCCTATCTCCAACATCTTATGCATGACTTGCAATGATTCATTAACATGGTCTACTTGGCCAAGAACATGAATCGGAATATTATAGATTGTGACATTTGGCTGAATCCCTCTTTCCTCCATTTCCTGAAATAACCTGAGTGCCTTCTTCGGATTCCCGGACTTGGCCAGTAAATCCATAAATATTGAATAAGAAAAGAGGTTTGGGAAAAAGCTATCAATTTCGTTTTCTTCTTTCCAGAACCGTTTACATTCTTGCCAGGCTTTTCTCTTACACCCTCCCATAAGAAGAATGTTGAAGGTCTTCATATCCACTTCTGCCTCTTCAACATGATTGTGCTCACACAAAAAATTGATAAGGCTATGAAAATCAGTCATGTCTGGTTCAAGATTAAAATCTCCCATCCTCTGAAATGTCTCCACAGCTTCCTTCACCATATGGGACGTAGCATACCTCCTGAAGATGATTCTAAAAGTTTTTGCAGTAACCAAAGAGCCTTCCTTTTCACCTTTACTCACATGTTTAATCACTTCCCAAGCTATATCAAATTGTTTAACTTTACCGAGTGTGTTTACCATGGCAGTGCACACCTCTGTGGTATGTTGATATTCAGGTTGCCTACCAGCCTAAAAAAGAAACCATATGCAATTTTCCAATTGTTCACATACATACATAAAACTTTTTCTACCAAATAAGGATCAATAGTAGACAATTTTTTGTAGAGAAAACTCCATTTCTTCCTCGGACTTAACAACATTTCTGAGAATCCCATTGATATTTTCCAAGGCCTTTGTAGTACCATCATCATTCTGAGAAACTTTATGCTTTTAACCCACTTTCTTTGTATGAATCTCACCTACACCTAGTTGGGAACCAAAGGACAATAGTAGTGTTACACATAATCATAAAGGTGTCTTACTCTCCATGTCAATCATCTAACCAATATGATTCAGAATGCATTTTTGTATTTGAAGGTTGACCCTAATAAACAATTATGAATGAACTTCTTATTGTTTCAAAGTTCCTAGTTGATAATTGTCTTCAACATTAATATTAAAGAAAAATACACCCTAGAATCTTCGATATGCAATGTTCTCATGTTTAATGAGATCTCTTTAAAAATTGTGCAATTCGAAATTTCAAACTAAATATGAATATAAAATCCATGATAATTGACACATAATGTAGTAATTTATGTTTTGATTCTCTTTATTCTTTTATCTTTTATCTTTTAATGCAAATGCAATAGAAAATGCATGCATTATAAACTAGTTTTGATCTTCTACATGCAAAAATAAATATTTATCCATGGTAGACATGAGTTTCCTTCACACAACATTCACATTGGTATAAGAAACAATCTTTTCACCTCTGATTTTTTGAGAATGTTTCATTAAGAAATTGAGTTTCTCAACCACATCCCTCTTCAAGTCACAAACACCTTTGCATCTAAAGTACAAGGCTGAAAATATATTATTATTTTTGGATGTTTAGTGCAAGAATCTATTGTCAGTCTGAACTCAGTTTGAAAATCCCAATATCAAATCCATGATAATTGATAAAAAAATGCATTTGTTTCTGTTTTGATTCTCTCTGTTCTTTTATATTTTAAATTTTAAAGCAAATACAATATAAAATGCTTATGTGATAAACTATTTTTCATCTTCTATAAGCAAAATCAAGATTTATTCATGGTAGACATGGACTTCTTTCACATAGCATTCACTGGTATAAGAAACAATCATTTTACCTTCTACCTATTGAGAATGTTTCATGAAGAAGAAATTGATTTTCTCAACCACATCTTCCCTTAAGTTACAAGTACCTTTGTGTTTTATGTACAAGACTGCAAATTGATTTTTGTTTTCAGAAGTTTAGTGCAAGAATCTATTGTCAGCCTAAATCCAGTTTGATTTCAATTATGAGGTTAGGTGGAAATCAATTTAAGCTCATTACAGATTTTGATAATCATGATTCCTTTGATGCTACAATAAGAATCTGTTACGATGGTGGAACATCTCTCTTTGGATAAGAATACTTCCAAAATACCATTGAGGCTTATTAAAACATTCAAGTAATATGTAGTACCCTTTTATGTTAGTTTCAGTCAATTGTCCATTTGCATCATGTTCATGGTTATAGGAAAGTATGTGGATGAGAATTTTTTTAGTAGTGGTAGCAAGGAACTTCTTTTCAGTGATATAGTGCAGCTACAACTGTTTCAAGTGAGTTCCTTTATGCTGTAGTGAGAAAGTATTGGATTCAAGAGGATGTTATATCCTTCAAGGATGTACCTCTAAGATACCATTGAGGCTTCTTGAAACATTCAGGTAATATGGGTTCCCTTATATGTAAATTAGATTATTCATTCCTCTATCTGCATTATATTCCTTTCATGGTTTGAAAAACTTACATGGACAAGGTGGAAGTTTTATAATTTTAGCAAGCTACAACATTTTGATTATTGTCCTTGTTTGTCAACAACTATTATAGGTGAGTCCCTTTGAGATTTAGTGTTAACGGTTTAGTGTTTAAGAGTTGTAATATATGATCTCGATGTGTTGTCATTGGAAATGCATATAGAAGGATAATTGAAATTGGTATATCTATAGAAATAGCCAAGAGAGGAACATTTGTGGAGTGTGTAAATGTTTACAACAGGGAAAAATTGCAAAAAATTGTACAAAAGGGACAGTGTAGAACATATGTTGACTAAGGAGGTAAGTTTTGTTTAAATGCATTTCGAAAAACAATGAAGAAAGTTGAAGTTGGTGAAGTGATTAACCGTGGACTTCATGATGGGGATTTTGTTTTGACTAATCGTCCTCTAAGTGTCCACAAACATTCCTTGGAGGCATTAAAAGCATACATAGATTCGGGCTCTACAATGATTATTAACCCTCTCATATGTTGGCCACTTGGTGCAGATTTTGATGGGGATGGCATTCATGTTTTTTATCCCCAATCTTTAAATTCTCAAGCTGAGCTTTCTCAGCTTCTAAGTGTGGATAAAAAAATGTTTAGTTCCCATTGTGGAGAGGCAAACAACACTAAGTGTTGATAATACATACATTTTTGGCTTCCAAGCTTCTATCTAGAAAATATATGCTGGGTAAAACCACACTGAATCAACTATGAATGTAGACTTCTAAAACATTTCTTGAACTAGCAATCACTAAAGTGGATGATGGAGGGCATTTTTGGGCAACTATCCAACTTCTTCATATGCATTTACCTCTGGAATTGAACTATGAGAAGAATGGGCTTCACATAAGCAATAGTGAAATAATATTATTCAATGGTGATAAAACCCAATTGCTGAGTTCTTTGACTAAAATTTTTAATGCAATTTTTAAGCGTAAAGGTCTACAAGCGACAGTGAAGTGCTTGAATTCAGTTGAACATTTTTTTTTGTCCTTAGATGGTTTTAGTGTAGGTTTGAGTGATTTGGTTCTTGCTCACTGTGTTTCTCAAAGAAAGATATGTATGGAAAATCTAGGAGATGAACTGATCTGCAATTTATCCAGGACAAAGAATTAAAGCTATTATAGACTCATGTGCATGGATGTGCCTATGTTACTTTATGCAATGGATCGATAAGGTTGCAAAATACACAGACACTGAGCAAGTTAGAGAGAAGCATAACAGGAAAACATGTAAGACAATAAGTTTAATAAGGAGTTCACCCAATGCTCCTGGGCTACGTCTCCCGGTTCGGCTCTCAGTGGTGGCCTCTCTATTATGCTTTTAAGCAGGGTTTTTACAATAGTGAGCTCAATATAATTGTCACTAAATAGATAAAAGTCAGTAGGAATGGAGTGCACAGACTCCCCTTACTAAAATTTGACCTCTGATGGTCACAATAGTGTGACAGGCCTATGCCGAGGAGTTTTCTTGAACCTCTCAAGCCTTCTATGGAGTACATAGACTCTCTGAATCTCTCTAGCTCTATCCGGCTTGATGCTACCTTCAGGTCAGCTCAGCTTCTACTCTCTGTTTTCTGCTCTTAGCTATCTACCTTCTTGCGTTCGCATCTTTTGCTTTTGTCATGTCATGGTTTTAAAGCCAAGCTGTTCTTTTGACTGTTCATTTCTGCTTCCTGACCTTCTAGTTTCCTTACCTCTATCCACTCGAATTCCTCTGCTCTACGTCATCATCACTGGGTAACGCCTCGTAGGGAGGTGGCCACTTGTTTCCCAACGAACTAGGTGTCAGATTCCTTGAATCATTTTTGAATGACGTTAATTCCATTTGCTTCAAGATCACCTGCGAATCATGAATAGTTTGCCAACTCATCATCCAAGTCAGACTTCAAATCCCCTATCATCTTGCTTTTTGACTTGTCAAATCTGGTTATTCATCGGGATGCATCTCCGTTGTTGATCTAGGCCCCCCAGATCCTACGGTCGTCCTTTATATCGAGCAAACAAGTTGCACGATATTTACCCGTCCGATGTGGGCGGTTTTATCTCCCATCCGCCGAATGCGTGTCACTCGATGTGTGGCATCGGGTGAGACTCAGTCAAAACTTCTTACCACCTCAAGGCCTTCCAATATCCTGCCGGTTTGTGGAATCCCGCGCTACGGAACCGAATGCGTTACTTTTCTAAATTTTATAGCGAGTTCAGTTCTGGGCGCTTCGGGGCTTTCCTTCACTGAGGGGGACACCCTATGATACACGATTAGCACTTTAGCGCTAATCGCATATTAGAAACCACCCCCATTTCTTTATTTATCCTCTGGTTTTTCTAGTTTGTGCCAGCGCGTTACCACGGGCCAACAATCTGCGGGCTTAATCGAGGGTCCTTGTTGCTTCGCTCTGGCCACACTGCCACTGTTACGAGGATTCCTTCTAATAGTTTTAATTTTTCTAAGACTTGAATCTTTTGGAATAATTTGAAACAGTCATGAAAGGTTAGAGAGTGTTTGAGGATCCAATTCGGATCACGACCTCCCCACTGAAAAAGCTTTTGGACCACCAAAAGTTGGTTTTTCTTTTAAGCATCAATCAAGTGAGGGTATTGATTCCTCACTTGCCCAATTTCTATCCATTTCGCACTACTTGGCTTTGAACCTTTGAGTCCAATCCTCAGGTATTCAACATCCCCTCTGCGCAAAGTTCTCACCTTCCTGTCCAGAACTATATCTTCCCACAATTCTTTAAGATATTCAGGTAACAAATCATCTATAGAAGGCAATTGACTCTGCTCTTCAGGATCTTCGATCAATGAAGGTTCAAATAGTCTCAAGTTGTCTACATTAACAACTGAGTAGATGTGCATGTAAGCTAGTAGATCAAGGTGAAAAGCATTCTCACCAATTTTCTCATGTATCTTGAAAGGTCCATACCTTATTGGCTTCAACTTCTTACCTTCACCTTGCATTCTGTCTTTGCTGATATACAGCTAGACTTGATCATCAACTTGGAAACTATGCTCCATCCGATGCTTGTCATGCCTTGCCTTGTACTTGGCTCGGCTCTTTTCTAGTTGTTCCTGTACTGCCTGGGGAATCTCTTGGATTTGTTCAATGAACTTGGTTGCCTTGTCCACATCACTATGCCCATCAACTACTATGTCTTTACTAAAGACAAAATCCAAGGGAGACCTTGGTGTGAAACCAAAACAGGTCTCGAAAGGAGATCTCTGTGTAGAAGAATGTTTATCTCGGTTGTAAGCATGCTGCACATAACATAAATGTTCATCCTAAAGTTTGGGATGCTTTCTACAATAGCCACTAAGCAACTGGATCATTGTCCTGTTGAACACTTCTATTTGACCATCTATTTGAGGATGAAAAGTTGTGCTCTTATTCAGCCTGGTGTCCATCAATTCCCACAAACTTGACCAAAATTTCCCAACAAATCGGGTATCTCAATCAGATTTTATGGAAGTGGGTAATCCAAAATGGACCCAGACATGCTGGAAGAACAACTTTGTAGTTTGTTCAGCTGTAATCTGTTTGTTACAAGGTATTAAAATACACATTTTGCTGAACCTATCCACAACAACATATAAATAGTCATGACCTTTCCTAGATTTAGGCAGTCCTCTGACAAAGTCCATGGAAACACTTTCCCAAGGATGAGAAGGAACTGGTAGTAGGGTGTACAAACCTAGTTTTCTATTGTTGGGCTTGTTTTTAGCACACATGGTACACCCTCTTACATATCTAGAAATTGTCTCATTCATTTTTGGCCAATAACAAAATCTTTGCAGTTGTGCAACTATTTTACTTACACGAAAGTGACCTAATATTAGAGAAGTGTGTGCTTCTCGAATTATCTTTACTCTTTCAATTTGTGGAATGCATAGCTTTCCAAAATGATACAATAGTTGGTCCTTAACATGATAATCCAATTCTTCTACTCGTTTGCCTTGACTTAAAGTTGCATATACATCTTTAAAATCTATATCTTGAGCATATTGTTCAATGTAGCTCTCATGCAATACTAAATTATGCTTAAGTATGGTAGATGCATTTGTACTTGTTCTGGACAACATATCTACAACTTTATTCTGTATGCCCTTTTTATATTTGATGACTAAATGAAGATGTTGTAGAAAACCCATCCATCTATAATGTCTTGATTGCTGCAACTTAGTTTGGGAGTGTAGATATTGAAGTGGTTGATGATCAATATGTATAATTGTCTCTTTGCCCATTAAGTAATGTTTCCACATTTTCACACTCTGTACTAATGCATACAATTCTTTATCATATGTGGGATAGTTAACTACTGCAAAATTAAATGTCTCAGAATGATAACATATGGGTTTACCGTGGTGCATCAACACTACTCCCATGGCATAGTCACTGGCATCTGTTTCAATCTCAAATGGTTTTTCAAGATCAGGCAGTGCTAGTACTAGTGTTGTACTAATCTTTTCTTTCAAGATGTCGAAGGATTTCTGCTATTTTCCTCCCCACTGAAACACCTTGTTCAATCCCATTAAAGCATGTAAGGGAGCTGCAATTAAGGAAAAGTTAGAAATAAACTTTCTCCAATATTGTGCTGCTCCTAAAAATCTTCTAACTTCTATAGCAGATTTGGGTTTAGGCCACTTTACAATGATTGCAACCTTAGAGGGATCTATCTTCAATTCACCACCCCCTACCATATGTCCCAAATAATTAAAAGATGTTTTGCCAAATTTACATTTTGAGAGTTTAACATAAAGATTTTCGCTTTTCAAAACATCTAGAGTGTGCTTAACATGCTTTAAATGTTCTTCCTAGGTTTTGCTAAATATAAGAATGTCATCTAGATATACAATAACAAAATCATCAAGAGAAGGTCTGAGTACATCATTCATTACTCTCATGAAAGTAGCAGGAGCATTAGTTAATCCAAAAGGCATAACCAGTCACTCATACAATCCCTGCTTTGTTTTGAAAGCAGTCTTCCATGCATCTTGCTCTGCAACTTTGGCCTCATGATAGCCACTATGCAAGTCTAACTTGGAAAAATAAACAGCTTCTTTCAACTGATCTAATAGATCATCTATGCGAGGAAGGGGATAACGATTTTTTATCGTTATCTTATTCAATGCTCGATAATCAATGCACAATCTCCACAAGCCATCTTTCTTTTTCACCAAAACAATTGGAGACCCACATGGTGATGTGCTAGGTCTAATGAACCCTTTCTCGAGCAGCTCCTGTACCTACTTCTTGATTTCTACATTCTCTAAAGTGGACAACATGTACATTCCAATGTTAGGCAATGGAGCATCTTGCTACAAATTAATATCATGCACTATTTCCTTTTTAGGCGGCGGACCTTTAGGTTCTTGAAACAATATATCATATTCTGAAACAACTTTTTCTAAATCAGCTTGCTGTTTAGCATCACAGCCCTCAAATACATTGGTTTTATCAGGTTTCTTTTCCTTTACAACCATTAATAAAAAATGTTTGTATGAATTTACAATTCGTTTCATCTACCCTGAGTTTATGAGAGTATAATTATTCTTGAGCTTATGAGCTCTTACAATATATTTGATTCCATCTTTAACGAGTAGATACTTGTTCTCAGCTCTATAGAAAATAGCTTTTCTATCGTACAAGTAAGGACTTCCTAAAACAATTCCACATATATCCAAAGGAACTATATCTAACTCAACCTCATCTACAAATGCTGACCCAAAAGAAAACTTAAGTTTACATTGTCTAGTGACTTGTATCTTTTCTTTATCACATAACCAACCTAATGAATATGGTTTCTTGTGAGGTGTGGTTAGTAATCCCAATTTCTTTACAGTTGCTTCAGAAATTAAATTTACTTGTGAGCCATTATCAAAAAAAGTATCAATCTTTTGATGATTGGAAATAACTCGAATATGAAAAAGCTCATGTCTTTTTCTCTCATTTTCTTCATTATCAGTAGATTGTACATAATTACTAGTAGATGCTTCAAAATTTTTACCGTTTATACCTGTGGCTGTGATCGTTGCTTCATCTCCTGAGTCTGACCCCAAATCCTTTTGAATAGTTGTAGTAGTCTTCTTCTTCTTTCCCTCGAACTTCTTAGGTTTCAGCTCTGGATGTAGAATCCAACAGTGCTCATTATCATGCCCATCCTTCTTACAGTGAGTGCACGAAGACTTGCTTTTCTGTACAGTGTTTGTCTTCCTCTCTTTCCATTTCTATTTTCTTTTCTCCTTATTTATGCTTGCAGTGGGTTTGGATGATCCCCCAATTTCTAGGTTCCCATTCTTACCTCTAGCCTCTAGATGCGTAGCCTGAATGGATACCTCATCTATGCTAGTGGGATTAAACATGAGGATAGTGTGCCTCATGTAGCTATGTAGACCACCTATATACTTCAATAGAGTCTCAGGTGAGTCTAAAGAAATTCCTAGAATCAAGGCTCTTTTCCTAAATTCTTGGGCATAACCTTGTACACTTTGCCCTTTTAGTTTTCAAAGAGTTTGCTAGCTCATCGTGGATTGCTGCATGTAGGCTAGTGGATAGAATTGCTTTTTAATTACAGAAACAAATTCACTCCAGACAGAAAGAATCTTACCATGTTTCTTCATGTCAACTTGTGTCCTACCTTCCCACCATACCAAGGCAATGCCTCCAAGGCGTAGGCTGGCCAACTGAATCTTACTCTTGTCTGAGTCAATGCTTTGCACTCTGCAATAAACATCAATCTATCTTATCCAATTATCCAGCTTCTCTGCATTCAACTCTCCATCATATATTGGTAAATCAAATTTAACAACTAATTTAATCAAAGAAGTCTTCTTTTTATTTTCAGGGCTATTAGGAGGTGTGAGAAATTTTTCTTCTTTCCCTTTACCTTTAGAATGGTCATGGAGGAGAGATTCTTCTACTCCTTTGTCTTGTTTAGAGTTTGATGAATCTTCATCTCTATTTTTCTTAAATTCCCTATACATTTCCTCCACCATGGATCTCATGGTCATAAAACTATCCATGAACTGGGGGCCTGATTCCAAGGGATTTTCTTCTGTCATTTTCCTCGTAGAATAGACTCTTCCAATTTCTAGGTTAGTTTCAGCCAACTCTCCTTCTCCTAATTTAAGCTTTGATCTAGTTAGCATTCAATAACAAGATCCAGCACAAGCTTGTCTAACCTTAGTAACCTAGAGCTCTGATACCACTTGACCTGGAATTTATCCAGGACAAAGAATTAAAGGTATTACAGACTCATGTGCATGGATGTGCCTATGTTACTTTATGCAATGGATCGATAAGGCTGCAAAAGACACAGACACTAAGGAAGTTAGAGAGAAACATAACAGGAAAACATGTAAGACAACAAGTTTAATAAGGAGTTCAACAATGCTCCTGGGCTATGTCTCCTGGTCTGGCTCTCAGTGGTGGCCTATCTATTATGTTTTTAAGCAGGGTTTTTACAATAGTGAGCTCAATTCAAGTCTCACTAAATAGATAAAAGTCAATAGGAATGGAGTGCACAGACTCTCCTTGCTGAAATTCGACCTCTGATGGTCACAGTAGTGTGACAGGGCTATGCCGAGGAGTTTGCTTGAACCTCTCAAGCTTTCTATGGAGTACACAAACTCTCTGACTCTCTCTGGCTCTATTTGGCTTGATGCTGCCTTCAGTTCATCTTGGCTTCTACTCTTTATTTTCTGCTCTTAGCTATCTGCCTTCTTGTGTTCTCGTCTTTTGCTTCTGTCAAGTCATGGTTTTAAAGCAAGTGTGTTCTTTTGACTGTTTGTTTCTACTTCCCGGCCTTCTGGTTTCCTTACCTCTGTCTACTCAAATTCCTCTGCTCTGCATCATGATCAACGGGTAACGCCTCACAGGGAGGTGGCCACTTGTTTCCCAATGAATTGGGTGTCAGATTCCTTGAATCATTTTTGAATGGCTATTAATTCTGTTTTCTTCAAGATCGTCTATGAATCATGAATAGTTTGCCAACTCATCATCCACGTTGGACTTCAAATCCCCTATCTTCTTGCTTTTTGACTTGTCAAATCCGATCAGTCATCGGGACGCATCTCCACCGCTGATCTGGGCCCCCTAGATCCTACGATCGTCCTTTATATCAGGTGAACAAGTCGCACAATATTTACCCGTCCGATGCAGGCGGTTTTCTCTCCCATCTGCCAGATGCGCGTCACTCGATGTGTGGCATTGGGCGGGACTCAGCCAAAATTGCTTACCACCTCGAGGCTTTTTGATATCCTACTGGTTTGTGGAATCCCGTGCTACGGTACCAAATGGATTACTTTTCCGAATTTTATAGCGATTTCGAGTCCGAGCACTTCAGGGCTTTCCTTCAATGAGGGGGACACCCTACAATACGTGATTAGTGCTTAGCACTAATCGCGTATCAGAAACCACCCCCATTTCTTGATTTAGCCTCTGGTTTTGCCAGTTTGTGCCAACGCGCGTTATCATGGGCCAACGGTCTACGTGCTCAACCGAGGGTCCTCATTACTCTGCTCTAGCCACAGTGCCACTATTATGAGGATTCTTGCTGATAGCTTTGATTTTTCTAAGACTTGAATCTTTTGGCATAATTTGAAACAGTCATGAAAACTTAGAGTGTTTTAGGATCCAATTTCGATCATAAACTTACTGAAATTTCTAGGCTTATGAAGCATGTGAGGGGAGGAAGATATGATAATTCCATCATTTCCCAAGTGGATAAGCATCTACTTGGAGTGCCGGAAAATGTTACCAAGACTATTTCTTCTTCAAGTTCCTTTTCTCTGATGGTTGACAATGGAAATGCAAGATCTGCAAAGAAAGTGGTTCAACAACTTGGCTTCTTAGGGATTCATATGTTTCCAGGGAGGAAAACATTTCCTAGAGATTGGCTTAATATTATTTTTTCACATCTTCCATTCAATGGTTCTCATCATTTGGAGTCACACAAGAAATATGATTCGCCTGAAGATTGTGGACTTGTTAAATCATCTTATGTTTTTCGATTGTATCACCACGAGGCATTTATTCATTATATCCCTTCCAGAGAAGCTAATTTCTGTTAGAAGATATGAATGAAAGAACAAGGAACACCTTTTAAGAATCTAATGACTATACTAGGGAATCTGATAATATAAATCTTAAATCATACAAAAAATATTGTTAAAAATGTTGTAATGAGGCAAGATGAATATGGAGTGGCTAGAACTAACCCTGGCAGAATAGAGCCAGAGAGGCCTTGTTCTCATCTCAAAATTACAGAACTTATAATAAACACTAATAACACAATGAGCATCCATGTTATGTTTCAACTGCAAAAGCATAGCTAATTGCTCTTGCTTGGTATTAATTAATTCCTGTTCAAAAAGAGTAACCTTTCTCTTGGCAACCAATACCCTTATTGTAGCCTCTTTCCCTATATGTTGGATGATTTCCATTGCTGCCTACTTAAGGGATGATAAAATTTGTGACTCAATATATTCAACAAACTGTCCCATCACCAATGTCACTCAACTAGAACATCAATATAATGTCAAACCATAATGGCATCAATACAAGATTTATCTAGCAGCATACCACCATGACAATAACACAACAAGTATGCAGATTAGCACATCACAAACTTTGGCATATACAATCACCAACACAGTGATCTCAACCTCAATTACAACAAATCAATACAAATTGCTCAATATCCTAGCAACAAAAACTTTACAAGCAACAATTACTAGCATTCATACAGTGACAAAGCCCTAGCTCATCATCATTTCTATTGCAAACTCTAGCTCATTACACCAACAACAATAGCATAACCTCTGCTCACAATAATACCAAATATCTCTACATCATAAAACCTTTCTGCCCATCGATTGTGACAAGCCCTAGCAGCATACATTCATAAAACCCTAGCAGCAATCATACTCTTGCCATGCACCTAATTTCCATGTTAACCAGCAACATACACTGAAATACGTCGGCAATAAGATGTTATAAATTTACTCAGCCATACCCATGTTCTCTCACAAACTCTTTGTAGTAGTACCATACAATAGATAGTTTCACAATTCATTAACTATAGAACAATATCATTACAAACCATAAGGAAACCAACCACTCATCAAAGTATTAAACCCATACATTACATCCTCTCTTAGGTCAACAACATATATACGAACTATATCAAAATGTCATACAACACTATGTCCCTATAACCACATCAGTTAGTACCATGAATAATGTCTTTCCATCAATCGAGTTTTATTCTACCCTCAAGAAAACTCATCCAAACTCCTCATCCCTCAACCATACATATTAATAGACTTATACTCTACCCTTAGTAGCATATATCTCAACATGGATCACACTTAGCTAAAACACAACAATTCTACCATACTGGCAAAAGGACACACCATAGCAATATATCAATAAAATGAGAGCTACAAGATCATCTATGGCAGCATGATCCCTGCAAGCATATTGTTAGCACAAGTAATACAGAACAGTAGCAATCCTCTGACTCTATGCTCTACTTGTTATATTTTCTTCAGATGTATTTAATTTCTGTCATGCACACTGGTAATTGTCTCAGTCATTAGTTCTGGAATCATGCAACTTCATTCGCACTAGTAACTCATTCCAACACACATGATCATGCACATAGTTACACTTACCACGCATTGTCTAACAATCTCATTCTACAGCTGTCATACTCCATTCACTAGAAAATACTTTGTATGATCACTTTGCCATCTTAGGCAAATTTATTTTTTCCATGCACACAGGTTCCTTTTGGCTCAAGTCAATCTCTGCTAATTCCACTCAAAACTCAAATAATGTTCTCACACTGCATTCTAACTAGATTCCATGCACACAAGTGTCTTAGAGACTGCATACGCACCATCATAATATGCTTTGACAATCATGCCTTTGATCCTTTATACCTAAGCCAAAAAAATTCAAAAGAAACCAAAACATAAAATATATGTGCCTATGTCAAAGCAGTCAGAAGTTAGAACGATCCATCTTTAGAGCCAAAATGATCCGCATAAAAGGTAGTCTTCAAAATGCTCAGGTTGATCACCCTAAAGTGCACTCCCAATTGTATAATCACCTTGCGTATTTAACCAAGTCGATTTGTTGATTACCATGGGAAAATACCCTAGATTCTTTGATGGAATTTCAAAACTAATGAAGGACCAATTTAACCAAATTAATAAAATAATCTTTAAGTGGGGCACTTGGACGATAATTAACTGTCGATGACCAAAATTTGCCATCAAATCCATTATATGTTATCTCTAGAAATTAATTATAAAAAAAAACGTTGGACTTGGTCATGACAAAATGCTATGGGGATTACAAGCTCACCCTAGGCTCATAGACAATGTTGTTAGTATTAGCACATAGTCCATCAGAATTAGGAAACTAAAGGCACTACTTGATGGGAAAACAATTTTTTTGACAAGATTCTATTCTCACCCACCAGTCATTTGTTTAAGGTGACTGGCATTTTTGTAAATAAGAGGGTTGATTTGGCTTCAAATTCATTGAAAGTAAAGACATTTTGATATGACTCCCCTCTTTATAAGATGATATGGGAAGGATTTGAAAGAATTCAAATTGAAAAAAGTGGGTGTGTGGTTAGGGAGAGGTCTCTTTCTCATTCATTTCCACCACTCAAATACTTCCCTGAGAGTAATGGTTGAAAAATATGAGAGAATCCAATTGGTAATTCTGCCTGAGAAAGTTTTAGCTCTAAAAGACAAGGTTTCTATGCTTGAATATTGAATTTCAGATGTGAACACCAAGAGCATGAGTTTTAAGAAAACCTGTAAGTTCTGACTGCAAACAAAAACTCAAAGATTGACCTTCATATTCAGGGTCTCAAGATTCAAAGGCATCAGTATAAATATCATAACTTCGAAGAGAATAAAATATGAATGGGGATCGAAAGCCAGAAAAGAGGAAGATGGATGCAACACCTAAAAAATAACCACTTCAAGTAACCATTCAATAAAGTTGATGATAAGCATTGCTGCTGCCAATGCAGGTAGAGTGGAAGTGCCAAAAACTGAATATCAAATTCCTTCCATTTTTTCCCTGTATAACACCCACTTCATTATCAATATTATCTGTAAGTTTCCTTGAATTTCATGTATCAGTTGGTGAATCTACAGTGGCAAGTCTAACAGAGAATTTGAAAAATGGAATGACTTTAGCCGAAATACAAGAGAAATTTTGAATTGCCTCAGAGGGCTCAGGTTGGCACCTACTAACCTGCTCCAAATATTTCTAGAATATATGCAAAAAGGAATGTCAGACAAATAGATAAATTTGAAAACCTGAAAGTGCAGTAGCCTCCAGTAATGTGGAATCAAAATAGATACAACAACATCATAACATGGTCAAACTCGATACAAACAACAGAACAGAACTAGATTAACATAGACTCGAAGCCAATAGAAGGAACAAGATAATTACTGCATCTGTTAGATCTGTTGCTGAGAAATACAAAGGGAAGTCATATAATTATAGCAACCTAGGAGGAGTCTAGCATTTAAGAAGGATAGTTGGCAAGTATACAAGTATTTAATGATTTACCCAAGTTAACTTACAACTTTATGTACACTAACAAACCCCTTAAGTGAAACTTAGGCGAGTATTAAAAAGGAGGCTAAATTCCAAAAATGGGTCCTGGCTACATGACCATGATAGGCACCCATGTACAAAATGCCTATAACAGTTGAAAAAGAGAGGGAGGATCATTTTATGTGGACAATAGAGCACCATATTTTGCAACTGAATATAATTAGTGTAGAATAGTCTTCAAATTTGAGGTTGACATATTCAATACCATTATGTCTCTAACTCTCTGCAAACATTTGATAAAGATTTCCAGATTGCTTCAGGAAAAGTGTCAAAAGCCTCACTTTTGTTCTTTAAAAAGTAGACCGAAGTTTGTTTGGAGTTTTCATCAATGGATGTAAGCTGATAACGGGCCCTTTGAAATGATGAGGTAGGAATAAGTCCCGCAACATCATTGTGAACAAGTTGAAGAGCTTTAGAATCTCTCCAAGATTTGTCCTTAGCAAAAGTACCTTGAGGATTCTTGCCAAGAACACACCCAATACAAACACCATCAAAAAGAGAAATAAACACAAGATTAGTGACCAAATATCATGCCATAATTTAGTTAACTCATTTGAGTGACCAAGTAATACATTGATAGGAGGCTCCACTACAAAATGAGAAAATAAGTTCAAGTGTGCATGATGATCCACTTCCCCTACGACAACAATTTGTGAATGGTCCTCAATTTCATGAAACAAAGATAAAGAGTAAACAATATTGTTTTCCTTGAAACAAAATTTGTAATCTGATAAATTGAGAGAAAATTAGTTGAAAGATTAGAAACATATAGAACATTGTAGATCATGTCATCTATCATCTCAATGGAAGACTTCCCTTGAAGAGGTAAAGATGAAGAGTTTCCCATAAATATATCCTCTATATTGCATGAATCAATGGAAGCAAACAAATTCTTAGGTGCAGCCATGTGATTGTTTGCTCCATAATCAATTATCCATTTAGGTAAGCAGAAACTTGCAATAGTAGAGATCGGTTTAGCATTTATTGTATGATCACCAAAAGAAGATAGATTGACAATTAAATTGTGTTTCTTCATTTCTGAAGTGAAGGCAACCAATTTCTACAAACAAGATTTTGAATTACCTTTCCATAAAAAGCACATTTAAGAGGTCTATTCTTTCCTTTAAAATCTTGTTTCAGTGAGGGATTTGAAAAGTTAACACTTCTTTGTACTTTTCATTTGTTTCCCTTAGATGCCTTTTTATGTTGTATCCTTGAATTTGAAGGCGATATGGCTATAAAAAATCCACAGCCAAGAGCACCCATTTCGATGAGTTTATCCTGCTCAAAAGTAGTTGTTCAATAAAACCATCAAAAGCAAGTTGACTCATAAAAGATTGGCCCAAGACATCTTGAGTTCAATATCAATGTGGAAACAAACACTGAATAAAACTCACCTAACTTAGAGAGCACTGCCAAAATGAGTTGTTCATCACTTTTCTCAATTTTACAATCTTTCAATTGAGGCTAGAAAGATAGAACTTGGAAATGAAATCTTAAGTAGTGTCAAAATTACTAGGATTGGGAGTAATTAATTCATTTTCCAATTGATGACCACAAATTGCATCCATTTTTTCCATGATTCTTCCATCACTATGTCTATCATTTAGAACCAAGATACAATATATTCATCTATTTGAAATCTGAGTGCCTTTAGAGCTAGAACTTTGTAGCAGTACTTGCAAGACTATTGAACTTGAGGGCTTCCTATGAAGACATGAAGAAAGAGGAGTGTGTATAGGGAAGTGCAGGACACGTGGTTGATACTTCCACACATTTTGAGGGCATGCCAATAAAAATGTCATTTTTGTTGGATACACTAGCGTTGGTTAGTTTCAGAAAAGTTCTCTTTCAAATATGTTGTTTTCATGAAGTAATATTTCCAACCAAGAGGATAAAGACTTGGCATGCCTAGGACATAGTGGTGTTATTTCTTTCATGTATTTGTGATTTATTAGTATTTCACCACTAATAACTTCATTACATAGCTGCTCGTTTAGTAATATATTACGACCGTGACTTGTTAAAGGAAAAAGATTTCGGTTTGTTTGAACACCTTAAACTGGACGGAAATTTAGCTTTGAATTAGAAAAATGGAATATATTTTGAAAAATATGTTTTTTGATCAAATATTCTATAGGCCCATTGCCCATAAATATATGCTCTCTATTGCATGAATTAATGGAAGCACACAAATTCTTAGGTGCAGCCATGTGATGGGTTGCTCCATAATCAATTATCCATTTAGGTAAGAAGAAACTTGCAATAGAAGAGATCGGTTTAGCATTTCTTGTATGATTTCCAAAAGGAGATAGATTGAAAATTAAATTGTTTTTCTTCATTTATGAAGCGAAGGAAACCAGTTTCTACAAACAAGATTTTGAATTACCTTTCCATAAAAAGCACATTTAAGAGGTCTATTCTTTCCTTTAAAATCTTGTTTCAGTGAGGGATTTAAAAAGTTAACACTCCTTTGTACTTTTCATTTGTTTCCCTTAGATGCCTTTTTATGTTGTATCCTTGAATTTGAAGGTGAGATGGCTATACAAATTCCATAGACAAGAGCACCCATTTCGATGAGTTTATCTTGCTCACAAGTTGTTGTTCAACAAAATCATCAAAAGCAAGTAGACTCACAAAAGATTAGCCCAAGGCATCTTGAGTCCAATATAAATGTGGAAACAAACACTAAATAAAACTTGCCTAACTCAGAGAGAACTGCCAAAATGAGTTGTTCATCACTTTTCTCAATTTTACAATCTTTTAATTGAGGCCATAGAGATAGAACTTGGAAATGAAACCTTAAGTAGTATCAAAATTACTAGGATTGAGATTAATTAATTAATTTTCCAATTGATGACCACAAATTGCATCCATTTTTCCATTATGCTTCCATCACTTTGTCTATCATTTAGAACCAAGATACAATACATTCATCTATTTGAAATTTGAGTGCCTTTAGAGCTAGAACTTTGTAGCAATATTTGCAAGAGTATCGAACTTGAGGGCTTCCTATGAAGACACAAAGAAAGAGGAGTGTGTATAGGGAAGTGTAGGACACGTGTTTGATACTTCCACACATTTTGAGGGCATGCCAATAGAAATGTCGTTGTTGTTGGATACACTCGCATTGGTTAGTTTCAAAAAAGTTCTCTATCAAATATGTTGTTTTCATGAAGTAATATTTCCAACCAAGAGGATAAATACTTGGCATGCTTAGGACATAATGGTGTTATTTCTTGCATGTATTTGTGATTTATTAGTATTCAACCACTAATAACTTCATTACATAGCTGGTCGTTTAGTAATATATTACAATAATGAATTGTTAAAGGAAAAATATTTTGATTTGTTTGAACATCATAAACTGGAAGGAAAATTAGCTTTGAATTAGAAAAATGGAATATATTTTGAAAAATATGGTTTTTTTATCAAGTATTATATAGGCCCATTGCATGATCATTAAGAAACAACAATGATGATAATAAGCAATGATTTTGGACACAATGAATCACATAACTCTCCAGCTCCATGTTAGCATATTTAGTTTTGTCTACATTAGAGAAAATGAATGAGTACCATTAAGTTTGATTTGAATATTTATAGAATCATTTCAGAGATTCTAAATGCAATTTACATGTGCTAATATTGCTCAATTAATTACAAGGAAAACAAGGGGCATACATAATTTGTTGGCTTCTGGGAATTGGATTCCTTTTCTCCCGGAATGGTACACTGACAATTGAAGATTACTATCTTGAAGCTATATTCCCAGTTAGTATCACAATTTACAAAGTTTTGTCTTATTATTTTCTAGTTTATTGTTGTAATCTTGTGTCAGCAATACTTAGCTCCACCCATTAGATTTCTACTGACCAGTTTTATTGTTGAAGTGTCACTACTTCTTAAAGATAACTAGAGGAAACAATACAACTACAAAAGTGAAGCATGAAACATTCTTAATCGAAATTGCTAGCTCTGATGTGTTTGATTATGTTGGATAAAATCAAAATTGCAATGCACCATAAGCATGGGAATTCAAAATATTGGGATAGAAATGTGTGCGTCTATTTGCATTTATTACTTTATCTGAAGATAACATTTCATGAACAAATGTTGTACACTGAGAACATAGTAGGTACAAAACTTATTTTATGGTGATGTTTTATTTGCTTTGTTTATATAGGTCATCTAGCCACATAGTGGTCAATATTTCCCAACTAAAGAAAACTTGTTCGAGCTTCTTGCTTTTATGGGGAAAAATGACATTAACAATATTGTTGATGTTGAGGTATATATCGTATAAATCTTTTATAGTCTAATTTAGTTTATATTCCAGTGTCCATCGACTTTCATGTCTTATACTTTGCATTGTATCTCTTTTTTCAAGAAAGGAACTCAATATTGATGGTAAGAAGTAGGAATTGAAGAAAGAGGAGAACAATAACACTAGAGTGACAAAATGCAAATTAAAGTGAAAGAGAAGAGCACTGGTCTAGTGGTACCCATAGAGCCAATATCCCGCATAAGACACACATAAAGACTAATGGTCAAATCTTCAAAGTTGGTGAATTCACCTGCAATGCCTTGGCAACACAATGATAATGTTTTGAAGCGATGAAATAATATTTCATGTGTAAATTGTACTCCAATGAATATTAAGTTGGAAACTTATATTGTAATATTTGACATTTTATATAATATAATTTATGTGGTTGGAATTATTTATAGTTGCACTTGATATTACTTAGTATTATAATTAACATATGTAACTTTGCGTTTTCATATTATATGAACATGTACATTGTATGCCATTTTTTTAATTTAGTTGCAAAATCAGACTAATTAATTTATGTTGATTAATAATGAAAACATAAAATCAATCTAAAACTACTAAATTAGTAGTTTATGTTTATTAATGATGAACACATCAAATGAATATATGACTAAATTAGTATGAATATATGACTAAATTAGTTGCTTATAACGATTGTTAATGAAAATAAATGAAATGAATATAAACTACTAAAGTAGTAATTTATATAATGAATATGTTACTACCAAAAACTATAAATGACTAATGCAAATGATAAATTTGTGATTACAAATGACGACTAAATTTTGCATATATACGACTATTAGTAGCTAATTTACAGTATCTTATAACAAGACTAAAATTTAGTTATATATCTTTGGTCATTAATTGGTTTCAAACAATGACTAAAATTTGCATATATATGACTATTAGTACCTAATTTACAGTATCTTATAACAGGACCAACATTTTGGTCATATTTATTTGGTCATTAATTGGTTTTTTCGAGTGACCTTTTAGTAATATATTTGTTGAATATATGGTCATTAATTGTGACAATTAATGACCAAATCAAAGATTAAATCAATGACTAAATTAATGATCGCATTAATGACTAAATTAATGACCAAATTAATGACTAAATACACTACTAGACAATAAAATTGAGACAACCAATTAATGACTAAGCTAAAAACGACTAAAAGTTGGTTGTGTTATAAGATATTGTAAATTAGCTACTATTGGTCACTGACCGAAAAATAGTTGTTTATATGCAAATTTTAGTTGTTTTTTTAGTAATTAATTAGTCATTTTCTACTAATGCTAGTAGTGGGGAGGGAGTGGTATTTAATAATTAGAAATATAAATAGAAAAAGATGCATAATTACGTGAATAAATATAAGTATACCTTTAGAATGTAACATCAACTGAGGTAACTAATAAGATATGCATAAGAATTAGCGAATACAACATTCCTCAAGAGGAAATATTCATTTGATTTTGTAGTGTTCCTTAATCCTTATTTATGAAACACAAACTAGGTATATAGATATGGTAAGTGTAAAAAACTAAATACAAGAGACATTGAGATAAAATATGTAAATTAAACCCTTATATTAATGACATTCAAAATAAACAAAGCAACGTCTACTTTCCTCTTAAGGTGGGGCGACTTTTCACCAAGAAAAACTCCAAATACAATAATACTTTACATATATTTCATGGTCTTTTGTCTCTTTATATAGATTATCAATAGTAAAAACACTAACTACTTATGGTTCTATCACTAATGGTACCAACTAGCAAGTAAGCTTTATAAAGTGGCCTTGTTTACATTAGATAATGGGGCTTAACGAAGAAGGATGGTTATATACCAGATTTACTAACTCATAGATATCCTAAAGTATGGAGGTTAGTGTAAGGCTATAACATATTTTTGTAGCCATTTATAATTTTGGTAGTGTTTTATGATATTTTGTGATGAATATTTGGTAGTGTTTTATGATATTTTGTGATGAATAATCATAGTTACAAGTATGTTTGATGAATGTGTGTTCATAACATGCTTTCTAATAAGCTATGAATGTTGTCTTCTACTCGTTATGAAGTTTATATATGTTGTTGAATGATAATTTCATCAATAAATAGAATAATACTATTTATGAGCATTATTAATTGATATATTCAATACAAAAATAGGTTGCCTAGAGTCTTATTGACATTGCAACCTATCTTATGCTCATGAAATATGTGTGGGGGTTTCACCTTGTTGACAAATTTCTTATCATGTCCATTCATAAAAGGAGTTTTAAAATTGTGAAAATTAAAGTCAATATATTGTAGGTATTGGAGGTGCGATGAAGGGTGTCAAGCGGTTTATAGGTATCATAAGGTATAAAAAGAGGTATCTAGTAAAAATAGGGATTTTTTATTGGAAATATGTATAGGTAATGGGGTTCAACAAAAAGATTTTGAAATTTATTTATCAATATCTAGTGAAATTAATGATTTTTTTTAATATCCCATGAATGCACATGCAATAGCATAAGTTCATTTAATGAAGACCATAGGGAAGTATATTAAACCTCATAAATTATATGGAAACTTCTAAGTAATAAGGAAGATCCAACCCACCAACAACTTAATCAATAAAAAGAGAAATAAGCATGAAAATTTACCAATTGAACAAACTATCAAATTCCACATCTAAAAATAATAATATTTCTAAAAAAACACATCCAAATCAACACTCACCAACTAGCCTATAGACTTTTGGAACAAATATTTCTTTTTGAAATTGAAGACACTTTACTATTAATTATGCCCAATAGTTGTATATTTAATTATTAAAATATTTTTTTAATAAATATTTTTAAAATAAAATGTTTTTTTTAATAATAAATTCATAAAACTTGTTTACTTTTATTTTGATTTCCACCTTTCTTAAAGGGAAAAATTAATGGATGACAATTAGATGAATAATGTTTATTTTGAACGTAAAAGTGACAGAGTCATATTAATGGTAACCTTTCCAACTACTTCATTTAGTAGATTTCCGGCTGTTTCAACTTGTTCTATCCATTACTTCAGTTTTTGGATAAGGAATCTTTAAATTGACAAAATGGATGTTATAATATAAAATTTTATTTAATTTTCAAAATCATGAACCTTTGAAGTGTAAAATAGATGGGTTATAATATTAAAATTCAAAAATCATAATCTATATATTTTGTTTAATGGAATTTTATTTTTTATTATATTTAATATATTTTTAACTAGAGCGGAAATCAAATTATCATTTTAATCAATAAATATTTTCTTAACCAAACCCCACACATTTATTTAAAAACCTATAAACCTAAAATTTTAATTTTAAAATGTAATTTTAATTTATTATAACACAAATGCATTGAATATGATAGCATAAAAATGCATTCTCTTACCAGAAAATTATAGTGCTATCACTTTCATGCTAATTTGTGTGGCCTCTTAATTCCTTTACCTTTTTAGTCATGTATTCCTTTACCTTTTTAGTCATGTAGATAAAGTTAAAATTCGTGGCTATTTTCATTTGTTTTAATGGTTTAACTTCATCTTTTTTGCTCAAGTTTAATAAAAATAACTTATAAAATTAAATGATTTATTAGAGTTATATTTTTAT
>APFE031142944.1:0-12130 GCA_000404065.3 Pinus taeda | reverse complement strand
TATTATTTAGAAATAGATATATTCAGTTTTGCTAATATATTTATGGCCAGTTAAATATTAGTTAGACATGGATTTTGCCTGAACAGTATATAATTTTTTGGTGAACTTTACTATTTTGATTAAGTCCTCAGGGGTTAGAAAGATACAGCGTATGCAATCGCATCTACAATATGTAATTTTTCAAAATTAATGAAAAATTACAATTTTTCGAATAGGAAAAAAATTAATTAAACATGTAATCACTAAAAAAAATCCTTTTATTTTATGAACTCTGATTTTATGGCCTCTAATGATGTGTCATGACCAAAGCATCTTTGACTTTATGAGAACCACTTTTTTTCGACTCGAGTTTAGGGAACGCGAATCGAGAGGTTGGTTGGCTTGTGTCACTTGTAACGACCAAGTGACACAGTGTTCATCTGGTCTGAAAGCATTTAAGATCATGGCAAGAAAAAATTAAAACCCTAGACCTCAATTCCCATTTCTTTTTAGTTGGGGTCATTGTTTCATTATTGTTAGCCTTTAGGAGTTTGTATGTAAAGGAAAAATCATACTTTGGCAATATGTGCTTTTGGTAAAATAATGATTTAACAATTACAAATATAAAACTTTGACTTGATATTAGTTAATTTGAATTTTTAATCGACATGTAAATAATGAATAGGGTTATGGCATGGGAGAACTCGGTTTAGGAGATTCTTTTATCTATGAGTTTATTTTTGGATATTTTTTATTATTATTATCATTTTTTATTCTGGCCTTTATATTTAGATTATAATTATTATATAATCAATTTTTAATGACATAAATAATATATTTTTTATTTTAAGTTTTTACATGTTTGATATAATAAGTTATATTTATAATGGGTATAGTAATATATTTTAATGTTGAAATATATGAGAAAAGTATTTCTATTTTTTTAAATTATTTAAATTAAATAGTTAAATGTTTGTAATTGGTTTTTTTTATATAAGCAAAAGCGTTTATATAACAATTAAATGTATAATAGGTCATGATTTTAGAATTATATTGTTATTAGTTTTTTTAATTTTTTTAACAAGGTCGGGTAATTTATATATTACCAAAAGATTTGATGGAGTAAGCTCCTATTATAAAATACTATCATGAAATCCTCTAAGCCATGAGATAGGAACATAGTCTCTTCTCCTAGGCTTGTGTTCAAGACTTCATGAGTTTTTATGTGTATTCTAGTGTATTGCCTAACAAACTGACCTACTAGAAAGAGAAATTTACAAGTCATGGGCTCTCTGACATTTTTTCAAGGCTTGTAGACTGATTGCTCTTGATTTGACTGATTCTTCTTGTCATAATTGTCTGAGTTCTCTCCTTCGCTGCTCGAAGAGTTCTCTCCTCCGTTGCTCGAAGAGTTCTCTCCTTTATTGGGTTGGATACCATGTGATTTGTATGCTTGTTCTTCCTTTGTCTCTGCTTTTTGCTCCAAATTTCGCTATGCATCTTTGATTTTGTGTTGCCTGAGATGCTTCTTCTTTTGCTATTGTTGTCCACTTTCCTTTTGGCATAAACGAGAATAGTTGGATGTGTCAAAGGACAAGGTTTTCAAAAGATTAGCAGCCAAGATTAATTTGCAAAGATTGGGATCAGAGGATGTACAGTGGGGATTAACTAGAGGCATTGATGGAAGAGAAGACTGGAGGAGTCGTCACAACCGTCGATGGATGAGATCGACGATCATCGAGTGCGAACAAGTCCGCAAGTTAACCAAGCAGAAAGGAGGAATTAATCATGGAGGTGGTATATCGGGCAGGTTATAAACCATAAGTGGTAAAAGGGAGGGGTCGCTCGATTCCATTGACCGGGTGACACGTAGCATCGGAGGAGAGAGAGAAAACCACTTTTCGGGCAGGTAATCTATGTCCTTGTTATCCACCTGAAATCGGTGAGAGCCATTCGATCCTATGTGAATAGATCGACGGTGGGGGTGGTTCGCGCAGGTTTGGACAGTCAGGCTAATCAATGACCGTCAAATCGAGCACCCGATCAACGGTCCTGACTTGATTTGAGATCAGAGAAAGGGGGTGGAGCACTGTGGAAAAGGTTTTGGAGTGTGGGCCCGATGATAATAATAGATGCAAATGAAAGATTTTTTGAAGTTCGAATGAGGTGCACGGATAGGTTTTTCCCTTGTAAACCGAGAGAGTAGAAGTCCCTGTGAACAACAAATTTGAAGGGGGGCCAACGTCTGGATATGTCAGTCTGGGAGGGGGGCTGATATAAGAGGGGCAAATGGAGGGCAAGGGTGATCAGAAGGGATTTGCGCTTGCTGAGAGAAGGGAGAGAAGGGAGAAAAGAGGTATGAAGTGAGCAAACTGGGTAAATAAAAGGGTGGGGGCTTGAGATGAAATATGCATGTTGTATAGAGGGAACATTGTTGGCTATTAGATATGGTAGGGAGGATCTTTGAAACCAAAGAATCACTATAATAACATGGGAAATGGAGATTTCCTCGCTGAGGATGGTGCTGTAATTTTTTTGAATGTACCCTCTGTTCTTATAGGGCTTTATCTCAGCCCAAAAACTCCCTTCAATGAGATAGATTGCAAAGTAATTCTTGTGACTAGGATCAATGTCTTCATTCTTGTTGTTTCTCATACAACAGCCTGGAGTTTCATGCTTTTTCCTTTGCTTTCCCATGTTTTCCTAGCTGTTGTTGTAGTGTTGTATCCTTTGTTGATTTATAAATGATGATTTTGATTTATTACTTTTCTCATTGTGATTTTTCTTTTGGTATTGGTTAGCTTTAAACATGTGGTTTTTGCTGGTTATTAGGGGACTAGGCTATGGTATTCCTCCTGGTTTTCACGAACAAGCCCTTCATTTTTTTCACTGCTTGGTTTGCAAAATAATATGCCTGTTGATTATGAATTCTCAAGACATGTCTGTAGATTACATCTCCAGAGCCTTCCAAGTTCTTCCTGATTGTTCTAAAGATTTTGTTCATGTGCTCATTGCTTGGTTTTTTGTTTCTTGCCATTGCCTCTATTATTATGGTTGAGTCTCCTATTATGATGGGATTTTGGATTTCTCTTTTTTTTAGAATTCTTGTTCCCATCAACAAATTGTATGCTTCTTCCTTGTTATTTGAGATTTGTCCCAAGTCCCATTCATAAGTGACATTTTCTTTCCCATCAAGATCGATGATTATTCCCCCTGCCCTTCATTTCCCGGATTATGCTTTGAAGCCCCATCAAAGTATAGATAGTATCTATTTTGATTTTTCCTCTAGTTTATCAGTTCCTCTTCACTCATTCTTATTCTCTATATAACTCTTGTGCTTGTCTTCCTCTGTCCTCTTTGCCCATTATTATTTATTATGGCTTTGTTGAGCCAATATCGCTCTTCCTGTTGAAGAGTTTGGTAGTCTGTTGGAGCTGTTCCTTTGACATTGAGTATTTCAGAAGTTAGGCCCCATGTTTTCGAGAGGGTTTTCCCTATCATTCAAATTCAAATTTGATTTTTGAAAATGCACTTGTTTCTTGTCAACCAAATTTGCCAACATAGAACCACTAGAATGCATTTCCATATCCTTTATATTGTGGCTTTTTCCTTTGTTGTGTATGTGTAGGATTTCTCAAAGGTCTAAAGAAAATTCGGCAAAGGCTTTTTGAAATCTATTCTTATTTCCAAAGGACTTATCAGCTACTGCCAACATTCTTTGGCGAAGATACATTCTTGGAAAAGATGTTGAATATTTTCTTCAGCCTGCGTGCATAATAGGCATCGTGTTGGACCTTGAAAGCCTTTTTTTCTTAAGTTTTCACTAGTCAATTTTCTCCCATTTAAAAGAGTCCAGATGAACATTTTTATCTTAGGCAAACTTTTTGATTTCCATGCTATTTTCCAAGAATCCCAGTCTTGTTGAGTTGGTTGTTCTTGAAGGATTTTATATCCAGTCCTAACTATATAATGTCCACTGCTTGGGTCCCAGAGATATTCATCTTCCTCATCATGGTGGATTGGCATTGCCCCTTTT
The DNA here is from genome assembly GCA_000404065.3 of Pinus taeda. Classification (NCBI taxonomy): domain Eukaryota; kingdom Viridiplantae; phylum Streptophyta; class Pinopsida; order Pinales; family Pinaceae; genus Pinus; species Pinus taeda. Next base: position 8,115 of record APFE031142944.1, on the reverse strand, counting down.
AAGAGCTGCCTGATTTTGCTCCATTGCCCTTCCAGGTCTGCCGAAATTGTTGAGATTTTCCAATCTTGCCACTCCTTTTGGTTTCATAAAGAGATTGAGTGTAAAGTGTTGTAACCTTTACCTTTCATCCACTCTTGTATGTCTTCAATTTTTGGATGAGTTTGAAGTGGTTCTTTTCCCATGATTCTGTCCTCCCAAATTGAAATTATTTTTCCATTTCCTGGGATTTTAGAAATGTATCTACTCATTAATGGAGTTGTTTTTTTAACCAGCTTCCAAACTTGGGTACATTGTCTTATTGGGATATTTCCATTAAGAAAACTTTCCCTTGTGCCATCCATATTTTGATAAAAGAGTCCTTCTTCCACCAGCTCTCTTTTCCTGTAATTAGTCTCCATACTATTTTCATGCCCAGTGCTGCATTCATGAGCCCAAGTATCCGTATTGATAGTCCTCCTTGTTCATAAGGAATAACTACTTGATCCCACCTAACCAAGCTGTATTTTTTGTTTTCTTACTTCCCCCTGCCACAAGAAACTTCTTAGGATTAACTCCATTTGTTTGTGTGCACTTGTTGGAGCCATGATTATTTCATATTGGTAAATAGGTAGTGTTGCAAGGAGTGCTTTGATTAGTATTACCCTTCCTGCCATATTTAGCCACATCATACCCCAACTTTGTATTTTGTTTTTCATTTTTTCAATTTGTTTAGTCCATATTTCTATCTTCATCTTCTCTTTTGAGATTGGAAGTCCCAGATAGAAGAAGTGTGTCCATTTTTCCTGTACATGGATGTCTAAGATTTGAGAAATCCTTTGCATAGTTCTTGGGGGGATATTCCATCCATATATCCTGCATTTTGCATTGTTTAATAGCCCACCCGAAACCTATAAAAAATAATCCATAACTTTTTTGAACCTCCTTTCTATTATTGTTGAAGCCCCTCCCAGTAGTAATGTATCATCAGCAAAAAGTGAGTGGTTTATTGTTTTTACTCCTTTTTCTATTCTGATCCCTGTGATGTTTCTTTTCTTTCTTTGATTTTCCAAAACCCTTCTTAAAGTTTCCACCATTATAATATATAGGAAGGGAGGGAGTGGAAAACCTTGCCTAAGGCCTCTTGTGCTTTGAAAGAAGTCCCTGGGCCTTCCATTTATGAGGGGGGCAATCCAAGGAGTAGAAATGCATGCCTGTATGACTTCCCTTATATCTCTTGAGAAACCAAGTTTCTGGAGGACAGCCATTAGATATGGATGGTTGGCCCTGTCAAAAGCATTAGCCATATCTAGCTTGATCATGAGGCCTTTCTCTTGCCTTAGCATACTAGAATGTACAACTTCCTGTATAATAATTACATTATCTATGATTTGCCTGTTGGGCACGAAACCTCCTTGGTTTTCGGATATGATTATTGGGAGTACTTCCTTGATTCGATTTGCTATTACTTTTGTTATTATCTTATAAGAAGAATTTCAAAGAGAGATAGGGAGAAACCTGTCAAAAGTTGAGGGGTTTGCTTCCTTTGGGATTAGAGCAAGATAGGAGGATTTTGTGTTGCCTCCTATTTTTTTTTTTAAGACATTCTTCACCATTCTTAAGAAATCCTTTCTAATGGTATACGAGTGAAATATGTAGAATGCTATTGTGAAACCATCTGGCCCAGGGGCTTTGTCTAGATGCAGGATCCATATGGCTACCACTACTTCTTCTTATGTGGGTTCCTTGCATTGCAGCGTTTTGTTCTTTTTAATTTTTTTTTTTTTTTTGTGTGCTTTAAATCTTCACTCTCAGCCATATCTCCATTGGCTAATAGTAAGTTTTTAAAGTGCTGATAGGCTGCTTTTTTTAGTTTCTCCACACCTCTGACCTCTTGGCTTTCGACTTGAATTTTTTCTATTTGGTTTCTTTCCCTTCTTATTTTCATTATGTTGTGGAAAAAGGATGTGTTTTTGTCCCCTGCCTTGAGCCATAAACTTCTGGATTTCAGTCTTGCCTCTTCTTCTTCTTTCCTATTTTCTTTATATATTTCCCAGAAGATTTCCTTCTCTCTTAGATAATTGTGCTTGCCTTCTTCTCTATTTTCTTTTTTAGTTTGCATGCTTTCCATTTTCTGTTGTAACTCTTTTTTCTTTTTTTCTTTTTTTAATTCATTTTCTCTTGCCCATTCCTTTAATTTGGTTCTTGCAGTTTTTAGTTTTGTTTCCCAAATATACTAAGGTGATCCTGTTACTCTTGGCTCCCATGCTTCCTTGACTAGTTCATTGATTTCTATATTGCTGTCCCAAATTGAGTTGTATCTAAACAGGAGCGGTCCTTCGTTTTCCATTCTTCCCATGACTATTGTTACGTGTTTATGGTTAGATGTTGTGGTGTGTATGATTTTTGATTTTATGGAGTCGTGCATTGCTACTATGTTTTCTTGTATCAGGATTCTATCCAATCTTTCTTTTATGTTGCTTTTGCCCACTCTTTTATTTCTCCAAGTGTATTTCCCGTTCTTTGGTGGGATGTCTATTAAATTGTGTTGTTCCATTATTTCTTCTAGAATATCCCTGGATCAGTCAGTATGGTATGTTCCTCCAAACTTTTCTTCTGTACTTCTTATCAAATTTAAATCTCCTCCTAGAATTATTTTCCCAACTTGTATTTCTTTTAGTGCTTCTTTTATGGTGGCCCAACATTGCTCTTTTTCCTTTTAGTAATTTGGGGCATATATATTTATAACATTGTACCTCTCTTTTGTGCTGATTTGCATTATATCCATTTGGATCCAATGTTGGTATTTTTTGTATTTTATTAACTCCAAGGTTCCTTTTTTCCATATTGTGCAAATACCTCCAGATGCCCCTGTTGCCTGTATTGCTTCCTCTTCATAATTTCTGATTTTGTTTTATATATATTTTTAGTTTCTTGATTGTTTGTTTTTGTCTCCCGAATCATAAGGATGTCTAGGTTTTCTTTTGCCAGAATGTCTCTTGTGGCATTTTCTTTGATGGATGATCCTATTCCTTTACAATTCCAGGAGACCACTATAATTATTTACTTGTTGGGTGGTGCATGGCTCCTTTCCCTCTTTGCTAGCTCTTTTTGTTATTTCCTGTACTCCTTCCTAAGAAGGTTTCCATAGGTTGTTGTGTTCCTAATGCCATTTCCTTTCCTGCTGCTTCATCTCTAAGTTCTTTGTTTGTTTTTCTTCCTACTTTTTTTTTTATATTCTACATTTGGGGGGTGCTTCCTTTGACTGTTTTCTGGTTAGAATTTTGTCTATTGAGGGAGCGGGGGGAGGGGTATGAGAGTTTGATACTGGAGGGGATGAAGGGTGGTTGGGGGTATGTTGTGGGGATTTGGATCTGGATCTGTATCTGGATCTTGGTCCAAGGGATGGAGGAGCTGAAGGATCCAGAGGCTCAAAAGGATTAAGGTTGGCAAGGGGAGTATTATCTTCTTTGGGTGATGTGGGATGGAGATCAGAGGATATGGAGGGCTACGAGGAAGATAGATTGGTTGTTTGTAGAATGTCTTCTTTCTTTTGACCTATTCCCATTTGTTTTCTGGATCTTCACTCTTTTCATTTTCATTTTCTTTTTTTTTTGTACATCTATTTGCAAAATGACCATATTCGTGACATACCTTGCATTTGAAGGGGATTTGTTCATAATCCAGCTGTTGTATGTGCATCCACTGGTCCACTTTGATTTTGACAGCTTCTGGTAGCCCTTTCCCAAGATCCACTTCTACACAGATTCTGGCGCATGCATGCATATTTTCCTTTGGCTCGCATCTGTCTATATATTTCCCAATTATGTTTCCCATAGCTTTGACTGAATCATCCCCCTAACAGTGAAAGGGAAGATGTGGCAAGCTAACCCAAACGGGGATGGCATTGGGGACATCCATTTCTGGGTCAAAATCCAGCGTCATTTGTTTAGATACAAACCCCTTGTATCCATAAAATAAGGTCCACTCTTGAAAATCAGATCTCGATCCTCCTTGGTTTCAAAGTGAAAGGTGTAGTAAGCTCTTCCACAAAACCTGATTTAGATTTTTCCATCTATTGACACGGTCTAGTTCCTTTCTACCCATTTTTGCACAGTTTTGGGTGACGACCATAACCCCGTGAACTGCCCCACTAATCCATTCTCTACCAAAGAAAGTGCTTCTCTACGGGGAAGGGTAGGAGGAAGTGAGATTTCAGGAATGTCTTCCAATCTTTTAACAAACTTGGTGACTGATGGTCTATTCTTTACTGGGCCCATTGTGGAGATGAGAGAGGCAAAAGCTTTTGTTGTTCCTTCATTTTCTTGTTGTTGATCTGAGAGAGGCTCTCCATCCTCAGATGCATCCATGGTGCTCAAACCCCAGTAGCTGGAGGCCGTTGAGGAGCAGCTACAAGCTTATTGCGACGTTTTCTGGCTAGGGCTTTGTAGCTCCTTCAGCAAGCAGTGCGCAAAAATCCAATCAAAGAGATTATTATCAAACCATGAATTAAATTGTTATTATTAATAGTAATATATATTAACTTTTATTTAAAAAATAATATATATTAAGGCTTTTCTCAATGTTGGACATGTTTTGTTGCACTCTGCAAACACTAACTCTACAATTGGTGATGAGATTTTTGTTGGGAATCCATGGCTCGGAGGGGGCCTCCTCCCCTCCTTACAATGAGGCAACAACCTTCCAAGTGTTGGTTACCTCTCTTATGAATAAATCAAAGACTAAGGATTCACAATCCAAATTTGTGAAGAAAACTGAGAACAACCCTTTTGTCACTCTTCCTTTGGGGTTCAGACGAAAGACTTTGACATTTTTTTATCGAGCCTTAGTGGGAAAATTCATTGTGTATGTGACCATCTCCCAAATCCAAGAATTAGTGGATTTTTAAAACTTGGAAGTCAATGATGAAAGGAAAAACCAGGCTTTATGCATGCAACAATGAATTCTTCATATTCCTCTTTGACTTGAAGGAGGATAGGGACATAATATTCAAGAATGGCCCACATTTTTTTGGAGCCAGATGAATGTATTTGAATTCATGGTCCCTGGATTTTGATCCTAATGAGGACATCCCTAATGCAGTGCTAGTCTAGGTTAAACTACCTAGAGTTCTACTTTCATGATGGAGTGGTGATTTCCTAAAAGCAATAGGGAATGGGCTTGGAAAATATTTAGATCGTGTTGAACCAAGAGGTTATCATTTTTCCTATGCTAAGATTTTCATAGAGGTAGATCTTGAAAAACGACTATAGACTTAGATAAATTTGACTCAAGAGCAATGGACCCACCAACAAATCCTAGACTATGAGTGGCTACCACTCAAGTGTCGTATACCATGAATATGACCATTTTTCTAGAGATTGCTAAAAGCCTCAAAATGGAAAAGAGGATAAAATGTGCAGTCATAGGGGGAGCAGTGGTAGGCACAAAGAAAGGGAGAAAGTAAAGGTAAAGGAATAACAAACTTGAACCCTTCAGGGAAAATATGAATGCAGCTTCGTCTTTGGCTAACCCATTCAAGGTTCTACAAACATAAGAAACAATTGAGCAAGAAGCATCGTCAAAAGGAAGAGAAGCACCATAAATGTTGGGTTGTGTTATATTTTTGGACCCTATATTAGGTTGGGCAGACCTACCTATGGTTTTGGACGCGATGGTTTTCGGTCCATGGTTTTGGACGAGATGGTTTTCGGTCCATGGTAGTGGATGCTTCGGCATGTATAAATATGTATTGTAACATTAAAAGGAACATAATGAAAAATCAAGTTGGTAGTCCCCGTTTTGGGATCTAGGGGAAAATATATGTGTATATGTGTTTTATGTGTTATGCTCGCGCATTGTTTATTTTTCTGTGTTTTAGAATTCGTATGCAGGTAATTTCTGTACAGGGTTAAAACCTACATTTGGTATCATAGCAGTTTTGGCTTCAAGGGGATGCCTTTTTTGCTGAGGGGTTTCGCTTGGGCCAATGGTAGACTCCATTCAGTGGGAGATCTGCGAGATCAATTCTGGTGGTGAAAGAAGATGGCGAGCAGTGGAAAGATAGAGATCGAGAAATTTAATGGTCAGAGTTTTGAGTTGTGGAAACTCAATATGGAGGATCTGTTGGTGGATAAAGATCAATGGATCATATTAGATCCAAGTACTAAACCAACGGGAGTGTCTGATGAAGAATGGAAGAAGTTGGATCTGAAGGAAAAAAAAGCACAATACGGTTGTGTGTCTCAGATTCAGTATTGTTGAATGCATCAGGGGAAGCTACAGCTAAGGCTTTGTGGGATAAGTTAAGGACTTTGTACCAATCTAAGTCTCTGGTGAATAAATTGTTCCTACGGAAAAAGTTGTATAACCTGAGGATGAAAGATGGAGACTCGGTGACAAAGCATATGAATGCGTTTAATACTCTGGTAAGTCAGTTATTGTCTATTGATATCAAAATTTCAAATGAAGATAAGTGCATTAGTTTGTTGTGTTCTCTACCGGATTTGTGGGATAGTCTGGTTATTGCAATAGGTAGCAATGCAACTGCCTTGTAGTTTGATGAAATAGTCTCATCCTTGCTGATGGAGGAGATGAGATGGAAAAATATGTTGAGCCGGAATGGTGATTCCTTGTCTGTACGAGGAAAATCCTAGAATAGAAACAAAAATAAGTCATCGAGTGGGAGATCTAAATCTAGAGGGAGATCTAAATCTCCAGGAAAACCTGTAAAGGTGGTGTGTTGGAAATGCGGAAAAGAAGGGCAATACAAAAGGGACTGTAAATCTAAAGCTCCTAACAAAGGAAAGGGATCTGATGATGCTCCTTTTGCAAAGGCAAAGACCACCTCAGATGAAGGTGGGGATGTGTACTTGGATTCTTCAAGTACACATGTAGATCATGAGGCACGGTTAATTGACTCAGGTGCATCCTTTCACTTCACTCCCCATAGAGAGTGGTTCTGCAAGTATGAGAACTATGATGGTGGTGATGTCTTCTTAGGGGATGATAGGAAGGCTAAAATTGTTGGTCACGGAAAAGTAAAGTTAAAGTTTCAAGGTGGAAGAGTTAGAACACTTCCGGGTGTTCTACATATTCTTGAATTGGCCAGAAATCTGATTTCTGTAAGCAAGATGGATGATGCAAGTGTAAAAACAGTGTTTGATAAGGATACCTGCAAGATGGTTCGGGAAGCACTAGTATTGATGCAGGGAGTCCGGATTGGAACTCTGTAAAAGCTGCAAGGTAGCACTATTGTTGATGGGTGCAACAGTTCTGTGGTTCCTGAAAGTGGAGCAGAAAATCTAGTGGTCTCTGGAGAGAAGACCATGTTGTAGCATCAAAGGCTTGGAAATATTGGAGAGAAAGGCCTTCGAATACTTCATGGTAAAGGTATAGTATAAGGTATGAGTAATAGCTCTCTGGATTTTGATTTCTGTGAAAATTGTGTATATGGGAAGCAGAATCGGGTGAGTTTCCCCTCTGGTGGTAAGAAGGCAAAACAAATATTAGAGCTTGTGCATAGTGATGTATTTAGACCTGTGAAGGTTCCATCACTGGGTAAGTCTGTGTACTATGTATCATTTATAGATGACTTCTCAAGGAATACATGGATATATTTCCTTAAGAAGAAATCTGAAGTCTTTGACAGGTTTAAAGAATTTAAGGCTTTGGTGGAAAACTAGACAGAGAAGAAGATAAAGGTGCTGAGGACAAATAACGGTGGAGAGTTTTGTAGTAAGGAATTTGAAGAATTCTGTAAGAAGTGAGGTATAACACGGCAGAAAACTACTCCATACACACCAGAGAAAAATGGAGTTGCAAAAAGAATGAACAAGACATTGATGGAAAGGGCAAGAATCATTCTCAGTGGTGCTAGGTTAGGACAAGAATTCTGGGCAAAGGTGGTGGAGACAGCTTGTTACCTGGTTAATAGATCACCTCCATCAACATTGGATTATAAGACTCCACAAGATGTATGGACTGGTAAGAAACCCTCTCTTTCACATCTGAGGGTATTTGGATGTGATGCATATGTACATGTTCCAAAGGAGAAAAGAGCAAAGTTGGATAGTAAATCTGAAAAGTGCATCTTTATTGGGCATAAGGATGGTTTAAAGGGTTATAAGCTTTGGAACC
>APFE031142933.1:0-35067 GCA_000404065.3 Pinus taeda | reverse complement strand
AATGGCCTCTTCGGCTTGATTTAATTCATCCCTGGCCTTCTCTACCTGCTGATTTATAGATATAGTTAACTCGCACAGTGGCTCAGCTTGAGCGATCTGTTGAGACAAGAGTCTAACCCAAGATATTAACGCATTGTTTATCAATGATGCTTCTTTTTTGAACTCTGCCACTTGCGAAGCACCTTTCATTTTTTCTAGCTGCGATGACATTTGAGCGATTTGATCATCTTTGGTTTTCATCATTTGTTCATTTGCTGCTCTCAATTGTGCCAATGCCTCCGTCAATTATTTCTGTTTCTGGATCGCACTTTGGTCGATCCTTTTCTTTTCCACTTGCAATTGCTGGGTTAATTGATTGTTCATTTTTTGTTGTGCCAGCAACTGCTCCTCTGCTTGCACTGCCTTCTGTTTTGTCTCAGCCAATTCCGCCTGTAATGCAGAGATTTCTTGGTCCTTATTCTTCAACAGAAGGCTTACCTCTGATGATTTGTTGATTTTTGCTGTTGAATAGGCTCCAGCGTACTGTGACAGCTTTGTTAGGTCATCGGAGGGGTCCAATTCCTCCTTCCATACTACATTACCCGTGACTATTTGCTCCGGAAAGATAGAAGGTTGATCAATCCTTCATCTTTTCCTTGATTGCTTTACAACTGCTCCATGCCTCGGGCTGTAGAAAACATCCAATGGAGGAATATCTTCTACCTGCAGAATGATTTGATCGGTGGGGTCTTTTGGAATTATCTCAACATCCTTACAACTGGGTGGGCCGCTGGTTCCACTTACAACCTGAGGTGAAGTAACGTCTTGCATGTCGTTAGTATTAGAAGTGTCTGTATCTTTTGAGCATTCTAATCCACTAGTGATAGAATGAAACTACTGCCATTCCTGGAGCAATTTAGGGTCTGTGGTAGTGTCCACATTGACATCAGTGGTGGTCTGTTGCCCTTTCTCAGTTTGAGACTCCTTCTGTACTTGATCCTGCTCTTTCCTCTTATGCTCCTCTTGTTCCCTCTGTTGTCTATCCTCATGCTCTTTCTTTAGTTGTTCTTCCTGCTCCTTCCTCTACTTTTCCTCTGCTTTTCCTCCTGCTCCTTATTATGATATTTTGTTAGAGCAGGAGGTTCCTTTAACTGTTGCCGACCAGACTCGCTTGACGATGTCGCTGGGGTCGTTGCTAGTAAATCTAGAGGCAGAGTTTGCAACCTCTGTTCCCTAAGTTTATTGAACTCTATCAACCCTTCATCATTATATTTCATCCTAGCGAGTTCTTTAGCCTAACCTATGGTTTCAATTGAAGTGAACAGGTCATCAAATATATCTTCCTGATGCTCAAACTTTGTCAATTTGGCATGTTCTAATGCGGCATAGGACACTTTCTTTGGATCGAATGCCCTGTTTGGGATTGTGGCCAGAGTTAAAGATTGAATCTTTGTGGCTTCCTTTTCTGCATGTTTGAGATCATGCAGCGTATAGACACCACACCTCAAGCGAAAAGAGGGCCAGCCTCTTTTCTTTTCTCTTTTGAGAGTCTGTGTAGTACTCTCAGCCATAATCTGATACGCGATTTCTCTTGCTAGCAGCTTATCTGGAATATATAAAGGGAGAACATGTGGGTTGGCTTGGCTGCCGAAAACTCTGATATAGGTAAATTTCTCTTCTCCAAACCAACTTGCCACTGCTGGTAAATCAAAGGAAGCTTGATAGGAAATCTTCGAAATGGTTTTATCAAAAATGGAATAGTAAATGGGCACCATAAAGCCATTGCAGATTTGATACAGGTGGTGTTTGTAAGAAGACTTCCACAATTTTTGGTGATATATATGAATGGGTGAGGGGTCCTGTGCAGTCCACCTCCAACTGAGGATAGGAAATTCGGAATTGAAACATAATGTGTCTAAGATATATGCACTATAATAAAATGGGGGGATTTTTCTTTTAGTGACCACAGCCTTATTTCTAAAATCACGAACAACTACTGCTAGTTTATCCGAGAGAATAGTAGCCCAATCCATAATTATACTGTTTACTACTGCCTCCATAAGAGGAACCATTTCTATGGTAAAATTAGCATAGTCATGCAATCCGCATAGCCTACACATCATTATCCCTGCATAACAATAAGGAGAAGCCAAAGAATCAACCGAGTACTTACCGGAAGATTCGTGTTTGTGCTTGTTCGGATTTTGTCTCCAATCCTTGATGGGTTCGGATTCAATTTCATTTTCGCTTGCAAACTTCTCCAGGAAGGCCTTGTTATATATTTTCTCTGGCTCGGGTAAATGATACATTTGCCTTAGGTCATCTGCCTTGAATGATCCGAAAATCCTCCCATCTCTGGTGCTGAAATTTCTATCCAAGATTGGGATTTCTTCAATCGCCCATCGCACAACGTCTGTGTATGGGAGAATTTGCTCCCTGGCTGCTATTCTGTGAAGGAAAGAGTCGGCTAAATCTTTGAGAGTACAATCAGACTTCCGTAGTAAATCCACGCTATCTTCTGTTACCGTCTTCTGTGGTTGCTCGGCTTCAATTATGTTGTAAGTGCTTTGCCAAGTAACTCTGTTGAGACCCGTGCATGTAGTATTAGATATTAGGCCCTTCTTCTTGTTTACAGCAGCTTGTCCTGCAACTGGTGCAGTGGAAGCACCCGCAGTCTTCTTGGATTTCTTTCCCATCTTGCTCAAACTTCTGTCTATGGATGAATTCTGCACAGAGAGGCAATTGCGCGTAATACAGAGAGATAACAATGAAAAATTACAAGTGATGATAATATATGAATAGGTTCGCAATAAGGTATTTAGCCTTTAAAATGGGCGCGGACACAATCCATAGAAAGCTTTTAAGACATGATCTCATTAATTGGCCGTATAAAACCTGTCATCCTTTAAATGCCCATTATATCGTTATTTGGGTGAATAATTCCCTTAAGCATGCAATGGACGTTTTGGCGGCTGAGCGCAAGTGATCAAGCTTTAAATATGAATGAATTGTTCTATCCCATCACTTAACGGCTTTTTATTGAAAATTGTGCTTTATCGCATCGCATCGGGTGCATGACAAGCGCGCCTTAATGATGTATATTGGATACCACCGATCGTCGAATGCGATATCGCATCGGTGAAAAGCTCTGAGCGAATCAAGACTTAAGTGAAAGTAAATCACCGATCGCCGATCGCCGATTGCGCATCCCATCGGGGCTAATGGCATAGGGCGTTTTGAGATGCGCATGGAGTATTGCCGATCGTCGATTGCGATATCGCATCGGCGGAAAGATTTGTGCCACTTATATATATTTCTTATGTCATTGCGATATGCCATCTTGCGATCGCTTTATCGCAATGACCAAGATTCACTTTATTTCTTTAAATGGGTTTGTTCAAAAGGGTTTTATAAAATGCATTCATTTGATTATCGAAATTTTTGAACAATAAAAGTATTGATATCAATTTTACTTTAAAGGGACCCATTTCATAGGTTGATGTTTTATGAATAAAAATGATATGAAATGGGGGGTTGTTTGCAGAGCACAACACTCCCTTCAGTTAATCAAAAAGTTCATCGATCCGGGGTAAGGGATACTTGTTTTTAATGGTCAACTTATTCAACTAATGATAATCTATGCACATGCAAAGGGTCCCATCCTTTTTCTTAACAAACAATACTAGAGCTCCCCACAGAGACACACTGGGGTGAATGTCATTTTTGTCTAGCAGTTCCTGTAACTGCATTTTTAGCTCTGTCAACTTAGGTGTACTCATTTTGTAGGGTGGTCAGGATACCGGTGCTGCCCCTGGTACCAACTGGATAGTAAATTCTATATCTCTCTTAGGTGGCAGTCCAAAAATCTCCTCCAGAAACACATCAGCAAATTCTTGTATCACAGGGATGTTGTCCAAAGTGGTTTTTTTATCTTTCGAGTTAGCATAGCCCACTTGAATGGCATACATCTGACACCCCTTTCTAATACATTTTGCTAGTTTAGAGGTAGTTATTGGCCAAATCTGCACTGATCGGTTAATCCCCTGCAGCTCCTGCCTTGCTCCAAGTTCATCTCTGTAATAGATAGTCTTTGTTTTGCATTTGACTAGGGACCAGTGTTTTTCTAGCCAATCCATACCAATAAGGACATCATATGAACCAAGGGGAAGTACATTCAAATCTTCCTTTATTGACTGTCCTGATATCTTTAAGGGGCAGTTATCAACCTTAGCCAGTACTCTTCGCCTTTCCCCTGTAGCCAACTGTACTAACCATGGGTTCCTAAATTTAACAGTTTGCAATTTACATTGCTCCATAATCTTAGGACTAATATAACTTAATGTGGCTCTAGGATCAATTAAAACAGTGACAGTAAGGTCTGAAATTTTTACCTTTGAATTCCACCATGGTCAGCTAGTACTATGCTTGACGATCCTCCAGAGTAGCATTAATCCTGGGTAGACTACATCCTATGTCACTGACTGTCGACGCTTCATGGATCTAGGAAACCTGTTCGGTTCCCTTCCGTTCAAGACAATTTTTAATGTAATGGGATCCACCGCAGCCCCAACACTACACAAGAGGCCTCGTTGTCCCTTCACCGTATACTTTACCAGGGGGTTCACTAGTCCTTGACTCATTGGTTGGCTTTGACTTGAGTGAATTTTTCTATAAATTCCTACTATTTTTCCCTTTCGCAAAGCCCCTGTTACCTCCACCTTGACTCCCTTTATTATTTCCAGCCAATCTGTTGTTCCTCTTATCAGTCCCTCTTTTACCTGGAACCTCTCCCTTCTGCTTACTTTGCTGGTAGCAAATTCTGGCTTTACGTATTACTTCGTCCATTATCTTCGCATTTTCAAACTCAATCCTTTCCCTCATTCTCAAGGGTAAACTACTGACAAATCTCTATACTTTAGTCTTCTCCTCTCTAATATAAGGTACATATTGATATAATGATGTAAAACGGGTGATAAATTCATCCATGGTTTGTTGTCCTAGACGCAAGTCATGGAATTCTCTCATTTTTTTGTCATATAAACATTCTGTCAGGTACCTTTCCTTAAAATATTTTTGAAATTTTTCCCAAGTGATATTCTGTTCACTTACTCCTTTCACAATCTTGACTTCCTCCCATCACAGAGTGGCTTTCCCTTGTAACTGGAAAATGGCTAACCGTGCCTTGAGGTTGTGATCGTATTCATATAGCTGGAAATATGTGTTCATATTAATTAGCCATTCCTCAACTGCCTCCTCTTGTTCCCCATCAAAGTGTGGCGGTTTAATCTTACGGAATTCCCCTTGCAACTCTATCCACTGTCTTTTTTATGTCTACTGCTCGAAAGCATTATCAGATCACTCCTACCGTTCTTCCTCCCTTCCTTCCGACCCTTCTGGTTTCGTGCGGTGAGTCTTTTCCTCCGACACCCTTTGCTGCTCACCACTGGGATTCAGTGGTTGTTGATTCTGTTTATTGGATAGGCTCTTTAGAATCCTCTCCTTCTCCATGGTTAACCTCACGTTATCCTCTCGTAATCAGGCCATTTCATTTTTCAACTCTTGTACTGTCTCTATATTGCAAGGTTCGTGTTGCGAGTCTCCTCTCCAAGCTGTACCCATAATTCTGGGTTATTTCTCGGGCTTGTTGTAGGTCCCTGACCTACTACAAACCTGTGTGGTCCGCTGCCTTCCCTCCTCATGTTGGCTGTCTTCTGTTTTACCTGGTCTTGGCCTAAGAATCTGAACAGATTAAAGGGTTAGCACATCACAATTTTGTTGTTCTTGAGTATGATTAGAAATGCAGAGATAATATATAATGAATTTACTTCAGGCATTTATTCCCCAGAGGCCACAGTTTTGAAAACGTGGCTCTGATACTACTTGTCATACTCCCGAAAAGAATTTTTTTTTTTTTTTATTTGCATTTATGTCCCATGCATAAGCCAATGTTATTAGCCACGGTGTACGAGTACATAATCTCATGATATTTATTTGCATCACATGTATTACATTTTATTTATCCATAATTCAAAACAAATTAAATTTTTTTCTATTCACCCATACAAGGGTCCATCTACCAACGAAGATGGCAATCTTCGGTATTTATTCAGGCCTACCGGGAAAGTTCGATATACACCGTCGATTGAGTATGGGGAGACGGGTCATCGATCCATGATTTTCGAATCCGCGACCTTACTGTTGATAGATTAGGAATGTTGTATTAATGACTGCACTACCACTGTACGTGGCATGGTCAGCTCTGCCAACACTGCTACTGCCTCGGGATCCCTATTCAATCGAAGGTATGAGAGTCAACTCGGTGATCCAATGGCGATGGATGGTTCGAACCTATTCACATCACCTGGTCTCTTCTCAGAAGTTCATTTCTCTCCCATTTTCCTGCTCTACCGCTTGGTTTCCATTCTCGATCATGGGTATGTTCACTCGGCACACAGGCTTCTGTGAGTGACTGAAAGGTGCTTAGAATGTTACAGCCTGAACCATGCACCCAAACCCAGTTACAGGTAAGCCATCATTGTTTTCCCCTTACGTAGCAACGATTGAACCTATTTAAAGTTACTTGGAATTTTTTTTTTGATGTTATTCATTTTTTATTGAACATGAAACTCATTATATAGTTGCTAGCTAATACCCCTCTTCCTGTGCAGGGTCCTCACGTCTCTGCCTTCGAACTTAGCTTCGAATGGGGACTCAGTGCTACAGAGATGGATTTAATGCTCCAATACTATAGGTATGATATTTCCCAAAGTCTGGTTAAAGTATTTTAATTTCTTTTTCCTTTTCCTCTCAGGAAACTGTTGAGCGAGGGTTCTTACCCTGAAATTGTTTTAGTTTATGCACATGTTAAGTTGGGTTCTCAGACAGATTGTCTTGCACAAGGATTCGGCCATATTGATGCACCTTCCAGGCTTATCACCTCTTGGCTAGCTCAGATTTCTCTTGTTTTTCAGTTATTTGGGTCCCTTTTGGTAGAGATTGATATAGGGAATTAATGGAACCGAGCCCTCTGATGGCTCCTTCGGTTTTTTTGTTGTTGTGGCCACTGTATTATTTCTAGTTTTAATTTAAGTAAAAGAACTCGGTTCTTTTTGTAACACTCAGCCTAGTGAAGCATGATGAAAGTTGAACCCTTACGGCTTCTAGTCAAGCCTACTTATACTACTCATGTAATGTATATTAAGTCACATAGACTTATTGTGATGAATTTAGCTGTAATACAACATGATTTCTTTGAATTCTCCTATTAGTTTTGAATATTATGATGACGCACTTGGTTTATTGAATGATTTGTTCAGATATAATAGACATTGGGAACATCCCCTCCTGGGTTAATGCATATGTGGAAATATGTTTTCTTTTCCTCTATGTAACATTATATATTATAGCCTTTTGCTACAATGCTTCATTTTCGTTGAATCGCAAGTTCCACACATAGTGTCGTTACTTATGTAGTTACAAGTTCCGCGTTCTTTTTTTTAATTGCCTACCAAGATTTCTTTAATTTAATAACACATAGATTTACTTACTCACTCTTCCATGAGTGTTGTTCCTCGATTCACTCCTTGGATTATAACTTCCAGTCACCTAGTTTAGTGTATATGAATTTCCACTATTACCTTACAGAAACAATTTGGGCAGTGTGCCACAGTTGATGTTTTTTTCTTTTTTCTTTTTATTATACGAATGTTCAGCACAATCATCAGAATTACTCAGATTCTCTTGGGCGATGGTGACAGGGTATTTTTGTTGTAATCTAATAAACGTATGACTACTAAGCATACTTAATTTTGGCTTTAATGGCGAGTTCTTTGGTAGTAAACTAATAGAAAACAATATAGCCACTGTGCATATATTTTTACCCGGTAATCTAGGCTATTTCAGTAGCAGTTTTCCTCCATTTAAATGTATTCAACTTTTTCCACAACAACTCTTAATCTTGGAACGATACCCTACGCCTAGGGTTCTGGGAACATTACCCTACACCTAGGGTTCTAAATATATATAAAATATAGAAAATAACTTCCCTTTTGCAGTCAGCAATTTTAATTTCAGCTATAAAGTTTACAGTAATAGTTCTTTCTGGCCTTCCCTATTCACTCATGCATGACTTGCCTTCTTCCACGACACTCTGCTCTGTGTCACATGTGAGGGAGAACGGTTTATGTATTTACACTTTGCTCCCTCAGTTGTACACTTGTTCAGCTACGCTAACCCTCACAATATTTCTTTTGTTTTTGGTTTTGTTTATTGATTTAACATGGTTCTTGATAAAAATGTCATTTACCCCTAACTCGTTCCTAGATAAATAACTACAACATTGTATCCATTTAGTACAGCATGCCTCATCAATATTTTTAAAAGTTTCTAAAATAGTTCAGTCGCTTACCTGAGTCACTGTTGCTTTCTTAAAACACTTGAAAAGCCAAGATTACCTTTGTTCCTCTACTTTCAACCTGCCACCCGTCCATGAGATTCATCTTTCAGGACCAGAATCTTCCCCCTTGCTCTCTTGCAGGACCACTATCTGCAGCAAGATATTCGCACTTAGTGCCTGGCTATTTGGTCATCACCAGACTTAGCCATTTTCTTCTTCTTCTTCTTCTTTTTTCTCTCCCAACAGCATAGAACTTCCCCCTTTTTCCCCTTTTTTCCTCTGGAAGCCTTTCTGGTTAGGAAAACAGTTAGGTTTGGGAATCACAGCAATTGTCTTGCCTCTAACTTCCCCCTTGAGAAGTGGCCAGCTTTTTAAGAAAACATTTCTTAAATTTTTTTAAAAGCTAATATTATTTAAATTCAAACAGATAATGTTAATATAGTTCATCATTTACCATAGTAAAGTCAAATATTTACATTTATCCCGGGGCATTACACAATAATTGCTATCAATAATTTATGATTTTTTTTTATGTATTCAATAATTGATATAAATTACTTTTAGCACGAGAGGCAAATACTAAGCAACAATGTTTCACATTACACTTCTTGGATAAGATTTTAAGATTCTTGCCATATCCAAATCTTTATTTTTATCGTTATTTTCCATAAATTAGAAGAAACACATAAATTGAATGGCTAATAAAAATTGATAGATATTAAACACTTACGTAAGGATACATCTCACATTTTCATGATTTAAAAAAATGCAAAAACTAACTAAATTATAACTTTATTTTAAATAATTATCATTCTTTTGTAAATTGAAAGTTTCTATTAATTCTTATAAAAGATAAATTGTTGAGAATTTTTCAAAATCAAACCATCAGCAATAAATTGTTGAGAGTTTTTCAAAATCAAACCATCAGCCTCATTCCTACCAGACTTCTTGGCCACGTGGTAAAGGAAGAAAACATTTGACTAAAATAACAAAAAATTACAAGTTTGCACACATATTGCCCATCTCGCCCAAAAGACACAAGTACCCAAATACAACACACTATAATAATCAATCCACATTATTGCCTGGAGTGTGGTATAGGGGATCGTTATTGTATTGAAGATGGAAACCTTCATGCACATGATCCTTTGTGGGTTCCACACTACCCTCTAGGTGATCCAATCATTCATTCCTAAACGCGCTTTTGTCCATAATAGAGGTGGGAAATTTGATACAACATTTTCCATTGGATATGTTGGAGGTCATTCATGAAGGAGATTATCTCTTTCTTGTCATCATGACAATCACGAGCCAGTTTCTCCACTAAAACTCTCATCTGGTTGATCATCGTCTCCAAGGAGTTGAACAACGGTGGAAAATCCACCCACGTGGTTATTCAATCGCTTCCCTGAAATTGTTTTTCTCCACCTTGATTCCTTACGCCTTGGCCTTGGGGCTACACTCCCCTCCTTACATGACCCCATTGTCGCTACGTATTTTTGAGCCCAAGAACACCACCTGAAATCATCCACAACCACACGGTTGGCTCACCACCCAGACTAACCTAGGCACAATGCTCCTCATCTAGCACCAAGAGCGCAGAAATGGTGGAGGGCCAAAATGCATAATTCACATTACTAGTTGATAAGACAAAAAACCTGTGTCCCTTATGGCCGCACTTGTTCCACTTATCTAAAGGAAATACCAGCCACCCACTGAGCCTCACACTTTTGGCACATAACACCTTTTTCCTCAATGCTTGTATCCTAGTAGATCCCCCTTGGAGTGAATTCAGTCCCCAAATATGCCACAAAGGCACCCTTGTGCTTCAATCCCTAAGACGGGGGGTTGGACTTTGTTAGGTCCTAGGTTTATAAATACAAATTATTTATAATAGAAAGATCCACCACAAACTTCGACCAATGGAACCAAAGTTAAAAAACACATGCACATGCATGTATGGAAGCCCAAGACAAGGAGTCCAGAGAAGCAGGGTCCCAAACCTTTTAATGTAGACAATCAATGGTTGGCGTATCCACCTCCAACCCTAGCCAGCCTTGAAAAATCTCACCAAAGCCATAATTATGGAACTACTGAAGAAAAGAGCACATAGTGGAAAACAATATTACTTAAGTCAAAGATGAAGGGTGCCCCTTTATTCCTCGTCTAGATATGCAACTAAGAAGCAAACACTTTCCACTCCACTAGCTCAAGGATTCTTCCTTAAGCCAAGCCTCCTTCACTATTCCAATTGCTCCAACTATTAAATGCAAGACTATACTCCAATGTCATTGTAGGAGGGAATCCAGGGTGTAGCTTGCACCAATGACTACCCTGCACTACAAGACCACATAATTCTAGCCAAAACATTCGTCCCATAACCAAAGACCTTCTAATAACTCCCACTACAATTTACATAAATAAAATTAACCCTCATTCTTCTGGATCCTTCTCATATAAGGTGCACAAACTACTTTCATTGTTACACTTCATTCCCTCTGTGCATGGGGGTACTGAATGCCCCTCGAGGGTTATTGCTCCCACATTCATCTCCTCCATGAGGAATTGGATATATTGCTCTATGATATTTTCGAAGTGATGAATTTTCCTGGAATCACCAAGGGCCGGGATGGCGGGGGGGGGGGGGGAATTGTGATTCAAATGCTATAAGGGGATCCAAGGTTCCCTATTTTTCCAAATAATCAACCACCTTGTTACCATATCTTCTCGTGTAGGAAGTAATGACATATGGAGATTTTAGCAATAGGTCTCTAATTCTCAAGGCCTAGTGTTCCAACCTCTATCTCTTGATCACTTTGGAAATTGGAGAACCAATGATTAATCTCTATACTATTGTCATGACTAGTTGCAATTACCATGTAATTTCAATGTTAGTTATGACTACACTTCTAGCCACTGTTAGTCCCTTTTCCAGCACTGTAAATTCAACAACATTGTTGGTTGTATGGCCACAATATCCTATAAACAACCCCCTCTGATCAGGTGCTTATAATTATGCTCAAAAATCAAAATTATTAGAATGGTATGGAACCTAAACGACTGCATAGTGCTTGTCATCCTAAATCCAGCGCAACTTTTTTACATGAAACATACACCATATGCTCCCAGAAACACGTTGTTTCTATTTCCTCAAATAGGAAAAAAAAGATTGCAGAGTGCCGACTAGGTTGCTGATTGTGAATTCGTATAATTGATTATGCAGGTGACTAGGCTGAGTTGAAAATCTAACTGTACATCTCCGGAAAATTGGGTGGTGCCAAGTGGCACCTTGTTAGTGGTGCAAGTGGCAAGTTCTATGTGCTCCACATGTTTTTGCGGTGGCCAATCTTAGGCCGCCAAGTGGCAGCCCATGGGCCACCAAAATGGTGCAAGGGCCTAGCCCAAGGCAGCGAGGGTTGAACCGACGACCTCCCAAACACTAACACAAAGGCTTCACCATCACACCATACATGTGGGTCATAACCATAGGGTTTGCACTCAATATTTAAATGTTAATGCCGTAGAGTTTGGGAAGTGGGTGGGGACTTAACTGCCCCATGTGAATGCTCCTAATCTTTACTGCCAGCTTGTGAATGCTCCCACAATTAGCCGCCAACTTTATAGTTGATCGCCCATAGGACTACCACTGCCTAACTGTCCGGGTAACCATTCGCACTTGAACACTCGTGTAACATTTAATTTGATGATTGACAGGTTTTAGTGGGCTAGTTACTGGTCTGAAAAATCTGCTCGAAATTTGGGGTATTTGTCGCTCAGATAGTAGAATTTCGAGCAAAAATGCAGGTTTGTTACCGAATTTTGAGCAAAATGTAGAGCGAATAGTGGAAAAACTAGGAGATGTAATAGCTTCTCAGTTTTCGATGAAATTCGATGCAGAAAGAGGCTAGGTAGCCATTTTTGGATATTCTGGACCCACTGGAACATGTTTCAAAAGCATTTGAACATTGTAATCACATCCTTTTACACTTTCGAGCATAATAGAGAGGCCCAACCCATTGGAAGCTAGCAAGGAGACGTAATGCAAGAGGGGTGAAATCCTTCATCATGTTCCCGTTGTGATGTGTTTTTGGTGATGTTATGTGCATTTATATGTTGTTATTCAATTTCTTATTTATGTTAAAATTGCTCATAAAATTAACATAAAAACTCATTTTTCATTTGCAAAACTCATGAATCCTTAAGCACAAGAATAACATTTCGTTTCTAATTTGAGGAGGACCTTATCACAACAATATAATATTCTTAATTATATCATTTTTGTATTAGATCACTGGGTTTGCTCTGTGAAAGAAGGATTTAACTGTTTGCAAGTTTATGTCATGCTTACAAGGTTAAAACTCAAAAGAGGAGAAGGGAAGCTAGTTGGAAGCCCTAAAGTTTGGTCAAGGGGAAGGAGGGAAAGGTTTCCACAATATGCAACACCAGTTCATCCTGAAGTTGCAGTTGAGACTCCAGTGAGTATGTCTCATGAAGGAGAACATACAAACATGACAGAGGATGAGAATGTCTTCAAGAAGTCTTTATTTGATATGATAGAGATGGTGAAGGTTGTCTATTAAGAGAGGAATACCAGGTTGCAGGGTGAAAGCTCCAAACCTCCCAAAGGAGAAGGTTCTTCAGGAGGAGGTAATGGAAAGGAGGTAATGGAAATGGAGGTAAACCTCCACACTCTCTACCATATTCTTCATCTTCTTCTTCACAATCATTTTCACCCTCTTCCTCTAACACAACCCTTACTCATACTCATCAACATACCTCAAAATAAACTGGCAAATCACCCTTACTAAAACTTGATGTTAAATTTGAGTTGCCCATATATAATGGTGAAGTGAATGAAGAGAATATTGATAATTGGATTCGTCTGTTGGAGGTCTATTACAGAATTCAAAATATTCAAGAGGATGACATAAAGATTTAGTTAGCTTCCTTGAGAATGGAGGGTGCAACACTAGTATGGTGGGAATCAAAGACACAAGAGGAGATAAAAAATCATGGTAAGATATCGATTTGTTGGTCTGTGTTCATTGTTGCAATTAAAAGACAATTCCACCTTCCATATTATGTGCAAAAATCCATCATGAATTGGCAGAAATTTAGACAACTTAAAGGTCAAAATGTGCAAGATTACACCCAAGAATTCAAAAAAAGGGTCTCTAATGTTAGGTGTAGATTTGTAATCACAAGGCATGTTGTTGAAGTACATATGGGGTTTACATAGTTACCTTAGGCATACTATCTTAATGTTTAATCTTAATAATCTAGATGATGTGTGTGTGCAAGCCACTTATCTTGAGGAAAGAGGGAAAAAAAACTCCAGAAGGTGGTAGTAAAAATCCATTTACGAGTAAAGGAAAATAAAAGAGTTTCGAAGGGAAGGGAAAGAAAAATGCATAAATCAAGAAGGAAGGGGAGAAATTAATACACAAAAACTGTTCCAAAGAGGGATGATGAAGCTCATTGTTGGAAGCTTCATCCTAAAATGAAACCAAAGAAATTCAACAAGGGAAAACAAAAGACAACTGCAACCACTCAACGGGATTTGGGATCCAATTCAGGTGATGAAACGGAAATTACATCCATGGGTATAAAAGGAAAGAATCCATTACTAGCACTAGTACTTGAAATTCGCACAATGAAACTCCAAATCAAAAGAAGAGGATAGAACTTTTTCACATAAGGGTGAACTCTAAACATAGAAAAATTCATACACTTTTCAACAGTGGTTCTCAAGCCAATCTTATCTTTGAAAAAATTGTCAAAAGTTTAAACTTGGAAACCATTCCACATTATAAACCATATCCACTTGGATGGGTGTGTGACAATCCACAATTGTAGGTTACTGGAAAGTGTATACTGAAATTCTCCATTACTACAAATTTCATAGGTGAAGTGGAGCTTGATGTTGTACCATTAGACATATATGGCATAGTTTTGGGCAGCCCATACCTCTATGATCTAAAATTTATCTCCCATAGACATGAAAACAAATATCATAGCAAGAAAGTAAAGCTTTCACTCGTTAATGCGAGGCAGATGAAAAGACTAGTGAATTCATGAAAGAATTATGTGCTTCTAATGATCAAACCCAAGAATGATGTTGATAATGAAGCTTTTAAAGGTTGTGATTCAAAATTGAAATCTAAATTGGTTGATGTAGTTAACCAATATCTTGATATGTTTTAGGAACCAAAAGGATTACCTCCCAAGAGAGGAATCCAACATGAGATACAATTGCAGCAGGATTGTCCACTTCCTAGCATTGGCATGTGTAGGATGTTAGTGATGGAAAGTGCAAAAATTAAGAAGAAAATTCAAGAGTTGTCAGATAAAGGTATTATCATGCCATATTCTTCACCATGTGGTTCACCTATTGTCTTGGTGCCAAAGGAGGATGGAACACGGCGCATGTGTGTGGACTTCCGTGCATTGAACAAAATTACCATAAGGAATTGTTGCCCACTACCTAGAATAGATTATTTACTTGATCAATTGAAAGATGCAAAGTATTTTACTAATTTGGACGTAAAGAGTGGCTACCATCAAATTAGAATAGCTGAAGGAGACATTTGGAAGACATCATTAAAAAAAGAATAAGGTTTTCTTGAATGGCTAGTTATGCCTTTTGGTTTATGTAATGCTCCTCCTACATTCATGCATGTTATGAATGATGTATCGAGTCCATTTCTTGATCAGTTTGTTATAGTATACTTAGATGAAATATTAATTTTCGGTGAATCTCGTGATGAACATGTCATGCATGTAAGAAAAGTACATGATGTCTTGAAGAAACACAAATTTATTTTAAGATGTCAAAGTGTGAGTTTGAAAAAACTTCTTTAGTTTACTTGGGTCATATTATTGAAGGAGGTGAGTTGAAAATAGATCCCTCCAAGGTTGATGTCGTTTTGAATTGGCCAAGGACCAAGACAATTGAGGTAAGAAGTGTTTTGGGAGCAGCTCAATATTAGAGGAAACTCATTGCTAACTTTTCTTTTATAGTAGCTCTTATGCATGCATTGACAAGTGTGAAAAAGGTTTTTCAGTGGGGAGGCAAACAACAAAAGGCCTTTGATGCATTGAGGGAAAATATCAGTTCAGCTCCAGTACTTGCACTTCCAGACATTAGACAGTCATTTGAGATTCAGACTGATGCTAGTGACAATGACATGGGTGAAGTCCTCATGCAACATGGTAAGCCTATGTATTTTCATTCGAAAACTTTTAATGGTGCAGTGATTAACTATCCTACATGTGACAAGGAATTGTATGCATTAGTGCAAAGTGTGAAAAAGTGGAAACACTACTTGATGGGTAATGAAACATTCATTCACATTGATCATCAACCATTGCAATACTTGCCATCTCAATCAAAGTTGCAAAAATCAAGGAACTTCTGATGGATGGGTTTTCTTCAACAATTCCACTTGGTAATCAGGTATAAGAAAGGTCTCTATATTACAGTTGTTGATATGCTTTCTAGGACTATTAATAGTGAAACTACTTTAATCAAGCATAATTCTATTTTGCATGAAAGTTATATTCAAAAGTATGTGTTAGACAATGAATTTCAAGATTTTTATACAAGATTGAGTCAAGGTACCTAAGTAGAAGAATTGGATTATCATTTGCATCATAGCTTGTTGTACCATCTTGGAAAGCTTTGTATTTCACAAGGATAAAGAGTCAACATCATAAGAGAGGGACATTCTTCTCTTATTTTTGGTCATTTTAGTGTAAGTAAGACGATGGCACATCTACAAAGGTATTGTTATTGGCCATGTATGCTTGAAAGTGTGTCATGTTTTATTAAAGGATGTTAATTATGTGCAGTAAGTAAGCCTAGCAATTGGAAGTTAGGATTGTACACACCACTTCTGGTTCCTTCATGACTGTGGGAGAGTGTTTCTATGGATTTTGTAGGAGGTCTTCCATTGTCAGGAAGAGGTCATGACAATTTGTATGTAGTTGAGGGTAGGTTAAACCAAATGTGTAGTTTGATTCCATGTAAAAAATAAGTTACAGTTGAACAAACTACTTAGTTATTCTTTAAGAGTTTTTGGGTGCATTTTGAATTGCCCACATCCATTGTTAGTGATCGAGATTCTCTCTTTGTTGGGAATTTTTGGTCAAGCTTGTGGGAATTTATGGACACGAAATTGAAAAAGAGTGCAACTTTTCATTGACAAACAGATGGTCAAATAGAGGTGGTGAATAGGATAGTGATACATCTTCTTTGTGGGTATTTGTGGGATGAACAGTTGCACAATATTCAACATGATTATAACTGGGCCAAGAACTCTTCAACTTAAACATTGCCATTTGAGGCATGTTTTGGATATTTGCTTAAGTCTCCTTTAGATTTGATTTTTGGAAAAGATGTTGCTATTGATGGTCATAATGACATAGACAAAGAAAGAAGGTTCATTGAAAAAATCCATTTGGTAAACAAAAGAGTTCAAGAACAACATGAAGAGCCAAGGCAAGTACAAAGCAAGGCATGACAAGCATCATGTAGATCACAAGTTCCAAGTTGGTGATGAAGTTTGGCTTCACATTAAGAAAGAGAGGCTCCAAGGAGAAGGTTGCATGAGCCCCCTTTGATTGAAGATCAAGAAGAGAATGTTCAAATTCCATCTACTAAGACTTTTCTCTAGAATTCTTTGATGAGATTTCGCAAGACACTATACTTGATAGAAGAACAACAACATCTAAAAGAGGAAATGTTAGCTATCTTTGAGTGGGGCTCAAGGGAATAAATCATTCAAAAGCCAAACGGATAGAGATTGGAAAGGTGAGGGAACTATATTCTCACCTGTTGGACAACTGAAAGTGATCTTTTGGGGTCCAAAAGGCTTCTAATGGGGAGGAATGATTAGGTGCCTAGAATTATGCTCAACAATAAAAATCATTAGAATGACGTGGAACTTGAACAATCGTGTAGTGTTCATCGCCTTGAATCTAGTGAAACTCGTTTCGTGCGAAATGGCCACCATATGCTCCAAGAAACGTGTTTTTTCCATTTTCTCAAATACGTAAAAAAAATCGCAGAGTGCTAACTCGGCTATTGACTGTGCATCCGTACAGCTGACTGTGCATGTGACTAGGCTGAGTTGGCAAGTTGACTATACATCTTTAACAAATTGGGTGGTGCCAAGTGGCACCTTTTTATTGGTCCAAGTGGCAAGCTTTGTGTGGTCCACATGATTTTGTGGTGGCCAATCTCAAGTCGCCATGTGGTAGCCCAGGGCCACCAAAATCATGCAAGGGTCTGGCCAGAGGTAGCGGGGGTTGAAATGTGACCTCCCAAACACTAATGCAAACGCTTCACTATCGCACCATAACTGTGGGTCTTAACCATATGGTTTGTGTCGAATATTTATATGTTAGTTCCGTAGAGTTTGGGAAGTGGGCGGGAACTTAACTGCCCCATGTGAATGCTCCTAATATTAACTACCAACATGTAAACACTCCCACAGTTAACCGACAACATTATATGTGACCACCCGGAGGACCACCACCGCTTAATGATCGAGGTAACCACCTGCATGTAATGCTCATGTAACATTTAATTTAATCGTTGGTGGGTTTTAGTGGGCTAGTTACCGGTTCGACAAATATGCCCGAAATTTGGGGTATTTGTCACTCAGAGAGGGGTATTTCGGGCAAAAATGCAAGTTTGTTATCAAATTTCGGGCAAAATATAGAGTAAATAGTGGGAAAACTAGGAGAGGTCATAAATTCTGCAATTTTTGACCAAATTGGGTGCAAAAAGAGGCTAGGTAACCATTTTTGGACATTCTAAACTCATTGGAATAGGTTTCAAAAGCATTTGAGCATTGTAAACACATATTTTTACACATTTGAGCATAATAGAGAGACCCAAGCCATTGGAAGTTAGGCCAAGGAGACGCAGCCTAGGAGGGGCTAACTCCTTCATCTTGTTCCTGTTGTGATGTGTTTTTGGTGATGTTCTGTACATTTATATGTTGTTTTTCAATTTCTTATTTATGTTAAAATTTCTCATAAAATTAACATAAAAACTCATTTCTCACTTGAAAACTCATGAATCCTTAAGCAAAAGAATAGCATTTTGTTTCTAATCCGAGGAGGATCTTAGCACGACAAACTAATATTCTTAATCAACTCACCTTCGGTTTCCACTGACTATTCCTAAGACCACCACCGAAACCTACAAGCCCTAGATTTCCTTTAGAAGCTCCATCAAAATTAAATTTTATAAAGACCTCGAGAGGAAAAAGGAAGCCTTAACGAGAAGAGATGGGATTTTTAGTTGGAGAAGCAGCGAGACAACGTATCATCACATAAGAGAGTTCCTGTCTTGAAAGGATGATCACTTCTTCCCCGTCAACTTTCCAATCCTCCACCATCCATTATTCTACCAAGATTGTTTATTTTATGTTATAAATGGTGGTCTGCCACACCACCCCCTCTGTGGAACATTGATTTTTGAAGATAACCCTATTACATTCCTTCCAAATGTTCCAAAGCAAGAATCCTAGGAATAATATCTGTGCTAGGTTGACAACCTAATTTTTAAAGATAGATCCTCTCTAATGTTCCATCATTTCCCAAAGGATATTTCTTGATCAATCTCAATACCCAAAAAAACTTTGCACCATTTCCTATACAACTTTCATTATCACACACATGTTTAATAGGTATTCCATAGTCTTCTCCTTCGTCTGACATAATGGACACCATGATGGACCAATGAAGCTCTTTTATATATATGGTCCCATGTTATAAGTCTCCAATGTCCAATGAGCCAAAGGAAATGGGAGATGTTAGGCTATAATTTGAGGGACTAGATCTTCCTCCATAGTAGCTCTTGGGGAGTGGTCACATCATCCCCTACTAGGATATAAGCTTCCTTAATCATAAATATTCCAGATGGCTTATGCGCCCATCTCAGTCTATCCCCTTCCATTATTACCTGTATTTTTTTTTCCTATGGAGCATGTTGTAGGATGAGCCAATTATGAACATCCTGAGTCGCTCCCCAATTTTTTCCTAACTTCCATTCTCTCCATGTAGGGTTCGGGTGGCACTGCTTCTAAAAGACTACTACTCTCTACGTACCTTGGGTGTTGGTAAGTACCTAAAGAGGTCATAGCTCTTCCTACCCTCCCAAGCATGGATTTTGTTGCCATGTGTCCTCCCATAACCGTACTGAGGTGCCATTTCTAACTTCCTAGAAAGAAATGGTGCTCTTTGATAAAAAAAAATTATTGTATCATAAATTCCATAGGGGGAGCCCTGTGGAAACTCTCAGTCTTGTAATTAAATTAATGTGAATTTTACGAGATACAGACGAAGTTTAGTGTCGAGGTAAAACAATCCGAAATGTTGCTCTGTAATGGGTCCATAATTTTGATCTTCATTAAACATAGCAAAAACTGTAATGTGCCTCCTGATCCTACCCTCGAAATTAATCCCTAGGCTCCATTAATATAAAGTTTTCTTCTTTTACAATTAAGTTTTAGTGGCCATCACAAGTGTGGTTAACTAAGCATTACAGATACGGTGATTATCCTGGAAACTATACACATAATATGGACAACATCAAGGTAATCATATTATAATACTCTTTAGATCAGTGCTTAGGCTTAAGCCACAACTTGGAGAAAGGGTTAAATCATAGCATATAGTTATTAGAACTCTTTGATAACCCTATGCCAACATAATTAGAATAATGTTTGAGTTTGCAATAACTAACAAGGCTACGAATCATGAGCAAAATCCTAATAGCCATATGAAACATAACACACCATCCATTGTTTATGTAGCATGCAAGAGCAGCTAAACCAGCTTCATTATGCATGGCATAGAAAGTTGTGAATCATCGACAATACTATTAGATCCATTCCTCCATAATTGTTACACATGCATGAATATTTTCCAATGCATCACATAGCACTAGAGCATACTATCTTCCTCTATTAAATGTAATGATGATCATAACTACATTGACATGCATATGCAATCACACAAGAGTCACATGCATAAGAAATCCATCATTCCCATAAGAGAGGGAATTTAACCATCCATATATCTGAACTGTATGACTTAACATCATTATAAGTAAGGATTAACATAACACATACCATGCAAGTGAATCTAAACATAATGGAGGAGAACACGAGTGAATCTACTCATATATAAACATCAAATATAATTAATTCAGTAATTCTCATGGCGAAGAAACCTAAGAGAATCTTCTCATAGACAAACTGAAACTATAACAGAGAGGGTAAGAAATCAACATACAGAGCATCCATGCAAGAGTATCCAACTAGAATAGAAGAAGAATATCACTTGGAAAGCGGAGCACCACCACCGAACCATGAATCACCTCTGATTCCCCCGAGTCGAGGTTCTTCCCATGGATCAACTATTCCCAATTGATCTATGCAATGGGTATTTAATATCCTATTTCATGATATAGTTTCCATTAGCGACGTCTCGCTTTTATGGATTTTTCCATTTGCCTAGGCCTTTCTCGGAAAAGCTGGTCTTTATCTCCCACAAAGCTTTTCCTCATAAAAGCTTACCTTTATCTCCCGCAAGCTTTTGTTTTTCTTGACAGATATTTATTTCCAATCCATCGAGTTTATCTTTTGTTTTTCTTGACAGATATTTATTTCCAATCCATCGAGTTTATCTAGATTCACATCTAAACACTTGTCATGAAAAATTTATTTCTATCTCATTTTTTAATAAAATTTGACAATACAATTGCTTTTCCAAATAATTTATTTATTAAATTATTTAACAATAC
This sequence comes from Pinus taeda, assembly GCA_000404065.3. Classification (NCBI taxonomy): domain Eukaryota; kingdom Viridiplantae; phylum Streptophyta; class Pinopsida; order Pinales; family Pinaceae; genus Pinus; species Pinus taeda. The sequence goes on along the minus strand of APFE031142933.1, from coordinate 13,873 downwards.
AATTGCTTTTCATATTACACATCATACCTAACTTTTTTTTCCCACTTAAATTTAAGAGAGCGTAACACACTAGAAAGGGGTTTTACAAAAAAGAATGACTCAATGCTTTGGCGTGGCCTGTTGAGCGTTCCCGCCGTAGACAGCACATATTAGTTAAAATTGTTATTGTAAGTAGCATTGCTTACTGTCGCAACATCCGTACAGTTGGAGGGCTAACGGCTTTCAGTGACAACGATAGTGACGTCGGGATAGCCCAAAGCTCTCATGGCGAACAGTAAGGCGTCCACGATTGCATCAAACAGATTTTGATAAGTCAGATTTCCATAGGTCTGAACAAAGCGTAGTCAAGAGAAATGCCTTAGGGTCTGACAAAGCGTAGTCAAGAGAAATGCCTTATCAAAATCAGATTTCCATAGGTCTGAACAAAGCGTAGTCAAGAGAAATGCCTTAGGGTCTGACAAAGCGTAGTCAAGAGAAATGCCTTAGGGTCTGACAAGTAACTATAATAAGGGTACACATTGATCATGAAAGGAGAACCTGTGGTGGAATGGAAACCTAGAATTGATTTTATAGTGTCTGCAACTTGAGCACTGAAGGCGCCGGCAGAGAAAGGGTAAGACGAGCCGAGGGTAGCCATACTACGTGTTGTAGGCACCTTGATTTCGTTTTCCAAACAGGTTGTTTGAATGGCGGCGTAAAGATTCTGCATGGCGTAACGGGGCATTAACAGAATCTCGTTGCCCACCGAAATGGATATGATATTCGCTGCAGTAAGGCGTGGCTTGATGTTGGTGTTGAACCATTGGGTTGCAGGCTCTTCACTCCTGGCGAGCGTCTGGATATCCTAGTCGGTGACTCCCACTATTATTTCCACACCCGAGTTCTCAAATGCACTTATAACAGTGGGCTCAGCGTCAAACATTCTCACTTTTCCAATGACGTTTTCTGTATACATGAAATGAAAAGCCATTATTAAAAATGGGAAGAAAATTATTTCACCTACCCAATGCTAATGCTGTGCTTTTCTTAACCTATTATTTTATGAGGGAAACTAAATATATGATGGGGCTTTATTTTTCATTGAAGCTATGATTTTACTTATGGAAAATAGACATCATTTTAGTATTTGTATGTATTTTTATTTAGTATATGATTACTTTAATTATATAGGTAAAATTTATTAGATTAGAGGTAGATATAATTTATTAGATTAGAGGTAGATATAGTATTATATATTTAGGTTTTTTTTAACAGCTTATTGTGTTATATCCAGGTTTAATATTAGAAATTTAATTTTGTTATTTTATTATTATTATTTAAAATAATTTATTTAGATGATTGGTTGAAGTATTATTATAGGTTGTTTACCAATACCCTTTCTATTTTGTTTTATTGATTTTTTTATTTTATGTTTTTTTCTTAATTCTATTATTTCCATTTTTTATGAGTTTTTTGTTTTTCTCCCTACTTTAATTTGAGATGACTTTTTATTATATAGCATATTTTAATAAATTTAATTAATAAAGATTATACATTAATAAAAATAAAACACACACACACACACATATATATATATAATATTATATTATAGTTAATCATATTTCTTTATATTTGGTGATGGCATTCAAGAATACACTATTTTATTAGTTGTTTTATTTTTGTGTTGAAATATTTATGTTTTTATTTTCTTTTAGTTTAATTAAGTTATATTTAAGCTAAATACTAGCTAGTTAGTGGTTGTTATAATTTCTACAGATGCATTTAATTTTTCCTTGTATTAATTTGTTTTTAACTAAAAAATTTGCAATTTATCTAAAATTTAACAATTGTGAATTCATTTTAGGTTATTTTTTATTATTATTGCAAATGATTTATTTGTAAGGTGATTCGTTGAGGTTTTATTATAGGTGTTTTTTTAGTAACTTCCAATTTTCTTTTAGTTACAATTTTTTGCTTTTATTTTTATTTTCTTTCTATTTAACTTTTTTATTATCATTTTTTTTCTTTTCTCTATTATTTCTATTTTTAGTTTTTCCTCCATATTTTCTATTTAATATACAAATTTTGAGTAAAAATTATTTAAAAAACTTTTTCCAATATTTTTTTTGTTTTTGTTTTTTATTACTTTTTAATTTGGATATTTTTTTTTGTCTTTTTCTATGACCTTTTTATTAATTTTTTTTTCCTTGAAAGCAATAACTATTTCTCTTTACTATTTTCTATTGCAAGGTACCATGCATCGACCCCTTTACCAACCTTCTTTACTATTTCCTTTTCCCTTTTCCATTTAGTGTCCATTTTCTTCTATGCTTTGTTGTCATTTCCTGGTTTCTTGAAATCCCCACATTTATAGCATGCTTCGGAGCTATGATATGAAACTAAATTTGTTTGCATTGGTGTTTTTGAGACCAATGACATAAAACCCTATGATAATTACAACATAGCAATTTGATTAACTTATTTCAAATTTAGATATTGGGTTTTTGTTGGCCATTTTGTATTCCATTTAGTGTTAAACAATTTCTCCACAAAATATGTAGGCTAGTTTTATATCATTGGAGGGAGTAGGATGACTGAGTTAATAGAGCATGTATTTGCTTTTAAGAGGTCACAAGTTCAAAAACTAGAGGGGGTAGAGTATGTGTGCTTTAGGAGGTGGATCCTTGTCCCGCAAACAAGAGGTCTCATACCCAAATTTGGCGTATACCTTGGTTGTGACCTTAAAATTGGATAATAATAATCTATGCAATTTCTTATGATTATATTGGCTATTTTGCTTTCTTCGTCTACAAAACATGACAATACCATATGCAAAGAATTTTAGTTTTCTTGCAATGTAAGGATAGCCTTAAAATTGGATAATAATAATCTATGAAATTTTTTATGATTATATTGGCTATTTTGCTTTCTTGGTCTACAAAACATGACAATACCATATGCAAAGCATTTTTATTTTCTTGCAACATAAGGGTACATGAGCATATCGGTATTTGATTTTATAATCCATTTCACTAAATAAAAGTCGTTGGCAGTTGATTATATTGATATTTGATTTTCTACTTCATCCATAAAAATTATTTTTTGTATACAATGCTTCTCATTTAATGTTATAGTACAAAATAAGTATGTGTTGTAAAAATTATGATTTTCTTTATCGTTAAAGATAATATATTAGAATTGAATAATAAAAATTTGAATTTGAATGATAACAATAAAACTGTTGTTCCATATCCTCTGTAATGACCGGACAATTTATGTGAATAAATCTTCTGTTGTTACCATTGTAGGTAAAATATGGAACAGGGATTATTGTTTTTTTTTAAATGATTAGAATATTATTAATTCAAAAGTTGAACATGGATTGAGTAAATTAAATATAGTAACTTTCTATAAGAAACTTATTCTCTTTTCTTGCCAGATTAAAAAAAAACAGTTGCCAGCAAGTAAGGGGGTAAACCCTAACTGTTTTTCCTCTTCCCATAGAAAAGATGAGAAAAAGGAAAAGGCCTGGGTTGTTGAGGAACAAACGGGTAAAGGAAGGTGACAGAAAGAGAAAGAGATAGTGCTAAGTCTGGTGAAGACCAGATAGCATAGGCACAGATGGTGCATTATATTTGCTGAAGGCAAAGGTCTGGCAAATGAGCTTGGGGGGAGATTCAGTCTGGTTGACGAGTCTCGTGGTTGGGAGGAAAACAAGCAAAAGACCAATTTTCTCCATTCTGGAGAAGTATAGGAAGCTATAAGCGTGGTAGTACAGGTAAGTACAATTACAATTTTCATATTTCTGGAAAAAAACCATATTCTTTAGGAATATCATTTAGGCATTAGATTAAGAAGCAGAGTGCTTCTGACGAAAGTTCTGGTATAATAGAAAGAGAACAATTACATTCTGTCTTAAATGAGGAATTTAAATTAGGTTTGAAATGAACTTAGATTATTTAGTTAAACCTGAATAGGGGACTGCCTGGGTTAGGATGGCTTCAGGTATTCGTTCGAATACCGAAACCCCTTAGAAACCCGAACAAAATCTTGAAGGGGAACAGTAAGTCTCCATGTTAAAGAAAGATGAAATGAACTCTAAAACTTACATCTGTAACGAAACAAAAATTAACAGATGAACTGGGCAGAACAGTAACAAGTAATGACAAGATTTATAGGTTCTGGGTGTGAATGATTCTCCATACAGTAACAGAACCAGCAGAGACCCTACTCTATAAAATAAAGTAATACCTTCTTCTCTGCGACAATAGAAAGACAGCTTAACTAATACAACAGTGTTTGTAATAAAGCCATAGTAACCCACATGTTCCATTTATAAACCCTTTATTTATAGGGTCAGAATTATTTAAAATGTAAAAACAGCGGAAGCCCAAATGGGATTCGTAAACGTTCTGAAAATACATCGAATAGTCCGAGAAAGCAGCATGCGGGAAAAATATGTAAATTATGGAATTAAACTGTCATTATAAAGGAAAATCTGCGAACATGAAGACTAGGTATATTCAATAACAAAATCCATGGAAGCTACATTTACAGGTATATATTAAATTAAATAACAAAATGAAACCATCGTCATATGCACCAGAGAATCGTCATATGAATATAAACGACGAAATATAACTAGATGTTCCAGAGCGCTGAGCGCATAAGGGGTAAAAGCCACAAGTAAATATATGCATATGTAACAACAGTTCGAGGAACAAATATACATCCAAATTCCAGTGAAAAAACTGTGCAACGATTAACAGATAAACAAACCCTTTCCGAGACTTGACAAGGTCATTAAAGTAAACTGAAGTACAGGGCTTATACATAAAAACTCAGAAACCCAAAATCCGCAACAGAGCCGAGCTGTACACAGATACAAAACGACCGGGCATATAAATATACATAAATATAATGAAATACTTCTGAGAAGGCGCAGCTGGGCTGAGTTAAAAACTCGAGGGCTCGCTAGTAAATCTTTTATACAGAACAAGGGAGAGATAAAATTATCCAGGAGTTTATACATTCAAACAATAAAATTATTGTGGAACAACAAAAATACTGGGAGTCCTTCATAAGGCGCGAGTGTATCACAACAACCCTTTGAAGACTCATAAGGGCAGAGCCTCATGGCATCGAGCTATGAAAGGCTTCCTTAGCCCAGGAAGTAACAGAACGATTCATGCTTCCAATAGAAAATGGAGAACCACTTGACAGGAAATAGATAAAAATTAAACCTTGCATCGGCACCTATCTTATGCACCTAGATTTTTTTAGGGGTCAAGCTCTTACCCAGTGGAATAGTTTCTCTCTGGAGAAATGGTGCTGTCGTTCCTTGCCTCCGCGTTAAATCACCAAACTCTGTTCAAGCAACTGAACCGAATGAGAAAACAAGTCCAGGAGTAAATTCAATTGAACATTGTAAACTCCATTAATGAATAACAGTGAAACGATGATAAGTTTACCTGTTGGGATGAGCAGGGTTCAGGGTAGGACGCCGAGAGTTCGATTCGCCTTCAGGCACAAAAGGCATGCACAAATCTTAACACCAAAATCTATGGTTAACATCTGAGAATCGATCGCCTTAATCGGATGCAGCATAGCGGAACTCTCTGGAATCAACCCTCTATCTATCAAATGAACTTCGCAAACCCTAAAACGCTGCCTGTATAGTTGACAAGTGAAATCTTCATTGTTCGATGGAGGGATCAAATCTCCATCGTTAAACAAATCCATAATCCTGAGGAAGCCGAGTCCTTGCCTGCAGTAATAAACACTGCTACCTACTCCCCAGATCGATATCCAGATCAAGGGTAGAGTGTATCAAGGCAAGTCCGGTTGTCAAACCCTCACGCAATCAACATTAATGAAGGAGGATCCGCTGATGGTATGCCGTCAGTGTAACTTTATTGTATACGATTAAGTCATACGCCGAGGGTGGAAAATGTATTAAAATAATATATATATTAAATTCTGTCGTGGGTGATGGGTTCAACCATCGCACCCCATCCTTTAATGTGTAAAATAAAAATAATTTTTTTTTACCCAATATTATGTTTATTTACTTTGGATTAATGGGTTGTGACATGTGGTATAAGAGCCCAGTTACAGAACTGAGGCCTCTTGGCAAGATAGAAGTGACATATAGAGACACTGTATATAACATATAAATATTTAGTAGTATGTTAAGGCCTTTCTCATTATTACTCTTTAAATTTTTATGATGAAGTACAGGACCAGGAGTCCCGAGAACTGCAACATGAGGAGGACAGATAATACATCTCGAAGACCTGTGATGGGATAGGGAGCACATGGTCCCGAAAATAATCCTGAACTGTGGGTACAACTTGGGGAAGAGGCCAGAATTACAAATCAAGCAATTCTAGAAACAGTACAGGAGCTTAAGAATGAGATGGCTCGACTACGAGAAGACAATGCCCGATTAACGATGGAACAAGAAAGAATTTTGAAAAGTTTGTCCAACAGACAGAATCAACCACCAGTTAATCATAGCACAGAACAACAGAGAATGTCCGAAGAACAAAACCATCATATACCCCCTTAAAGATCGAAGGAGTAGGAGGAACGTTCCGATAATGCATTTGAGCAACAAACCTCGAAAAGACAAAGTGTGGAATTGCAAGGGGAGTTCCGCAATATTAAACCACCACATTTTGATGGAGAACAAGAAGAAGCAGTTGAAGTGTGGTTAATCAATATGAACAAGTATTTTCAGCTATATGAATATGACCACAATCTTAAAGCACGATTGGCTATTTTTCAATTGCAGGGAAAGGCCACCTTATGGTGGGAGGAAGTAAAGATTGTAAAAGGAGTTAATGAGCAGACCATTACTTGGGATAATTTCCAAAGATATTTTAAGGAGAGATATTTAACTGAGCGCTTCTACGATGAAAAGGTAAGAGAGTTCCATGATTTGCGATTGGGGCAGTAGACTATGAACGAATTCATCACCCGTTTTACTTCCTTACTTTGCTATGTGCCATTTATAAGGGAGGAAAAGGCGAAGGTGCAACGATTTGTTAGCAGCTTACCACCATATATGCGGGAGAGGATTGAATTCGACAATCCAAAGTCAATGGACGAGGTAATCCGTAAGGCCAGAATCTGTTATCAACAAAGTAAGCAAAAAGGGGAAGCTGCTGGCAGAAAATGGAATGAGAAAAAGAGCTTGAAATCAATCGGAAATAACAAAGGAAACCGCAACGATGGAAGTAAGGGGAATGGTAAAGGACCAAACAACAGAATTACAGCAAGAACTACGTCCAAATTTATGACTGCAAATGAGTCCAAGGTCAGCGAACAGCATGCAAGGTTGGACATTGAAGGGACAGCAAGGCCCCCGGTGCAGCGTTGGGGTTGTGGGGGACCCCATTACGTTAAAAATTGTCCACAGGGAAAGGAGATTGAACAGTTATCCGAAATTCATGAAGCCTCAACAGTCAGCGAAGTTAGACGTAGTGTACCAAGGATTAATGCGGCTTTGGAAGATCGGCAGGCAGAATATCAACCAACCATGGTCGAATTCGAAGGTAAAATCTCAGACCTTACCATAGCTGTTTTAATTGACCCCGGGGCTACACTAAGTTATGTGAGTCCAAAGGTGGTGGAACGTTGTAATTTACAATCTGTTAAATTTAAAAACCCATGGCTGGTACAATTAGTTACTAGAGCCAAAAGGCGAGTGATAGCCAAAGTTAGTGATTGCTCCTTCACTATAGTCGGTCAGCCAGTAATGGATGACTTGAACGTGCTTCCCCTTGGTTCCTATGACATTCTAATCGGTATGGACTGGTTGGAAAAGCATTGGTCATTAGTTGATTGTAAAACCAAGATTATCTACTTTAGAGATCAACATGGAACCAGAAAAGAAATGCAGGGAATTAAACGACCAGTGCAGCTTCGACCAATAACCGCAACCCAACTAGTAAAATGTATCCGGAAAGGGTGCCAGGTCTATGCCATTCAAGTGGGTTATGCGGATTCTAAGGATAAAACAGCTACTTTGGACACTATCCCTATAATACGAGAATTTACAGATGTATTTTCGGAAGAAATTCCTGGACTACCGCCAAAAAGAAATTTAGACTTTACCATTGAGTTGGTACCGGGTGCAGCACCAGTGTCACGAGCACCCTATAGAATGAGTGTACCCGAACTGACAGAATTAAAAATGCAGTTGCAAGAATTACTAGATAAAAACTACATTCATCCTAGCGTGTCTCCATGGGGAGCCCCAGTATTATTTGTTAAGAAAAAGGACGGAACACTTCGTATGTGCATTGATTACCGACAGTTGAATAAGTTGACCATCAAAAATAAATATCCTTTACCTCGGATTGATGAACTGTTTGATCAAGTGAAAGGTGCAACAGTGTTCTGTAAGATTGATCTGCGATCAAGCTACCATCAGATCCGAATTAAAGCGGAGGATATCGCTAAAACAAATTTTACAACAAGGTATGGTCATTACGAATTTGTGGTATTACCTTTCGGGCTAACCAACGCCCCTGAAACTTTCATGTGTTTAATGAACAACATTTTACATCGTTATCTGGATCGATTCGTGCTGATATTTATTGATGACATATTAATATATTCCCGCACCATAGAGGAACACCATGAACATCTCAGAATGGTATTACAGACCCTTCGAGAACATCAGTTATACGCTAAGTTTAGTAAGTGTGATTTCTTTAAAGAAGAAATCCAATATTTGGGTCACATAATTACAAAGGATGGAATTGCAGTGGATCCGAAAAAGATAAAGGCCATAATGGAGTGGCTCGTACCAAAGGATGTAGCGAATGTCCGATCCTTCATGGGATTAGCTGGATATTATAGAAGGTTTATGGAAGGCTTTTCTAAAGTGGCTTTCCCCATTACTTCATTGCAGAAAAAGGGGAAAGCATTTCAATGGACCCCAAGCTGCCAAAAAAGCTTCGAGCGATTGAAACACCTACTCACCACAACACCTATTTTGAGTATAGTTGATCCTAATAAGGATTATGTGGTATGTACAGACACAAGTAAAGAGGGATTAGGAGGAGTTTTGATGCAAGAAGGCAAAGTGATTGCATACGAGTCTCGAAAATTAAAAGAGCATGAACATAAATACTCTCCTTATGATTTGGAGTTGGCTGCCGTCATACATGCCTCAAAAATGTGGCGGCATTATCTTATGGGCAGGAAATTTTTGCTGCTAACCGACCACCATAGTTTAACCAACTATTTTAGCCAGCCTACATTAAATGCTAGACAAGCACGGTGGGTGGACTTCTTAAGCGGCTTTGATTTTGATATAAAACATTTGTAGGGAAAAGAAAACCGAGTGGCAGATGCCTTAAGTCGGAAGGTACAAAATTTGTACTTAATTTCCATTAGTGGATGGAAAAGTCCATTTTGGGAGATGATAAAGGAATCAGCAGACCAAGATGCTGAATATCAGCAACTAAAACTGCAAATAGAGCAGTCCGCTAGCGAGAAAAGCCAACAAGGATATGAGTTAGATGATTCGGGGATGATATATTACAAGCAAAGGTTATATGTACCCAACCAAAACAGAATTAAAAATCTGATTATGGATGAATTTCATATCAGCCATTATGTGGGTCACCCGAGTTACCAGAAAATGATTACTACAATTCGGAAAGATTATTTTTGGTCGGGAATGAAAAAGAGCATCGCTGAATAATTGGCATGATGCTTAGAGTGCCAGCAGATCAAAGCAAAACACCAGCACCCAGCAGGATTGTTACAACCATTACCTATCCCAGAATGGAAATGGGAAATCATTTCCATGGATTTTATTACTAGGTTACCTAAGACAAAGAGAAACAACGATTCCATTATGGTGGTAGTAGATAAGTTGAGTAAAGCTGCACATTTTATACCTGTACAATCCACGTATAAAGTTGCATAGATTGCTCATATTTTTATGCAGAATGTGTTCAAGTTACATGGACTTCCAAAAATGATAATTTCAGATCGTGATGTGAAGTTCACATCAACTTTTTGGAAAACACTATTTGCTGATTTAGGAACTCAGTTGAACTTCAGTACAGCATACCATCCTCAAACTGACGGACAGACGGAACGAGTGAACCAAGTGGTAGAGGACATGTTAAGGGCTTATGTCATGCAGCAACCTACACTGTGGGAAGAGTATTTACATCTGGTGGAATTCGCATATAACAATGGGTATCATACCTCAACGCAAATGAGCCCATTTGAGGTTATGTATGGCCGGAAATGTCATACACCTTCCAGCTGGGGAGGACCCGAAGATAGACTAAGTTTAGGACCTAAAATGCTTAAGGAAATGGAAGATATGGTGAAAAGGGTGCGTGTTAATTTGAAAGCTGCTCAAGATAGACAGAAAAATTTTGCCGATCGAAAAAGAAGGTTCAAAAAGTACCAGGATGGGGACCATGTTTATATTAGAATTCAAGCCAAAAGGAGTACTTTACAGTGGAGTGGGTGTGCCAAATTGGCACCCCGATACTGTGGACCCTTCCAAGTCTTGGCAAGGATTGGACCAGTGGCTTACCAACTCACCTTGCCGAGTCACATTCGGGTCCACAATGTTTTCCATGTTTCAGTACTAAAGAAATATGTCTATGACCCTAAGCATGTAATCAGATGGCAGGATATTCAGGTGGGAGTTATAGCTATAATAAAATTTGACAAAGAATTAGTTTTAAAAGAAAACTAACTTAAGAAATTGTGCAATGCAGGTTGAACCGGAAGGAGAGGTTCTGGTCGAACCACTGAGCATCCTCGACCGGAGAGAAGTGCAGCTGCGGAAACGGGTTATTACCCAAGTTAAGGTACAGTGGCGACATTTTGGGCCTAAGGAGGCCACTTGGGAAGATGAAGCATTAATGAAAAGAACCTATCCAGGTCTATTCGTGGCTAAAAGACACCGAGATGGTGTCCAATCTCAGGGGGAGGAGATGTAATGACCGAACAATTTATGTGAATAAATCTTCTGTTGTTACCATTGTAGGTAAAATATGGAACATGGATTATTGTTTTTTTTTAAATGATTAGAATACTATTAATTCAAAAGTTGAACATGGATTGAGTAAATTACATATAGTAACTTTCTATAAGAAAGTTATTCTCTTTTCTTGCCAGATTAAAAAAAAACAGTTGCCAGCAAGTAAGGGGGTAAACCCTAACTGCTTTTCCTCTTCCCATAGAAAAGATGGGAAAAAGGAAAAGGCCCGGGTTGTTGAGGAACAGACGGGTAAAGGAAGGTGACAGAAAGAGAAAAGAGATAGTGCTAAGTCTGGTGAAGACCAGATAGCACAGGCACAGATGGTGCATTATATTTGCTGAAGGCAAAGGTTTGGCAAATGAGCTTGGGAGGAGATTCAGTCTGGTTGACGAGTCTCGTAGTTGGGAGGAAAACAAGCAAAAGACCAATTTTCTCCATTCTGGAGAAGTATAGGAGGCTGTAGGCGTGGTAGTACAGGTAAGTACAATTACAGTTTTCATATTTCTGGAAAAATTCCATATTCTTTAGGAATATCATTGAGGCATTAGATTAAGAAGCAGAGTGCTTCTGACGAAAGTTCTGGTATAATAGAAAGAGAACAATTACATTCTGTCTGAAATGAAGAATTTAAATTAGGTTTGAAATGAACTTAGATTATTTAGTTAAACCTAAATAGGGGACTGCCTGGGTTAGGATGGCTTCAGGTATTCGTTCGAATACCGAAACCCCTTAGAAACCCGAACAAAATCTTGAAGGGGAACAGTAAGTCTCCATGTTAAAGAAAGATGAAATGAACTGTAAAACTTACATCTGTAACGAAACAAAAATTAACAGACGAACTGGGCAGAACATTAACAAGTAATGACAAGATTTATAGGTTTTGGGTGTGAATGATTCTCCACACAGTAACAGAACCAGCAGAGACCCTACTCTGTAAAATAAAGTAATACCTTCTTCTCTGCGACAGTAGAAAGACAGCTTAACTAATACAACAATGTTTGTAATAGAGCCATAGTAACCCACATGTTCCATTTATAAACCCTTTATTTATAGGGTCAGAATCATTTAAAATGTAAAAACAACGGAAGCCCAAATGGGATTCATAAATGTTCTGAAAATACATCGAATAGTCCCGGAAAGCAGCGTGCGGGAAAAATATGTAAATTCTGGAATTAAACTGTCATTATAAAGGAAAATCCGCAAACATGAAGACTAGGTATATTCAATAACAAAATCCAGGGAAGCTACATTTACAGGTATATATTAAATTAACAACAAAATGAAACCATCATCATATGCACCAGAGAATCGTCATATGAATATAAACGGTGAAATATAACTAGATGTTCCAGAGTGCCGAGCGCATAAGGGGTAAAAGCCACAAGTAAATATATGCATATGTAACAGCAGTTCGAGGAACAAATATACATCCAAATTCCAGTGAAAAAACTGTGCAACGATTAAAAGATAAACAAACCCTTGCCGGGACTCGACAAGGTCATTAAAGTAAACTGAAGTACAGGGCTTATACATAAAAACTCAGAAACCCAAAATCCACAACAGAGTCGAGTTGTACACAGATACAAAACGACCGGGCATATAAATATACATACATATAATGAAATACTTCTGAGAAGGCGCAGCTGGGCTGAGTTAAAAACCCAAGGGCTCGCCAGTAAATCTTCAAACAATAAAATTATTGTGCAACAACAAAAAGACTGGGAGTCCTTCATAAGGAGCGAGTGTATCACAACAACCCTTTGAAGACTCATAAGGGCAGAGCCTCATGGCATCGAGCTATGAAAGGCTTCCTTAGCCCAGGAAGTAACAGAACGATTCATGCTTCCAATAGAAAACGGAGAACCACCTGACAGGAAATAGATAAAAATTAAACCTTGCATCCGGCACCTATCTTATGCGGCTAGATTTTTTTAGGGTCAAGCTGTTACCCGGTGGAATAGTTTCTCTCTGGAGAAATGGTGCTGTCATTCCTTGCCGCCGCGTTAAATCACCAAACTCTGTTCAAGCAACCGAAACGAATGAGAAAACAAGTCCAGGAGTAAATTCAATAGAGCATTGTAAACTCCATTAATGAATAACAGTGAAACGATGATAAGTTTCTCTGTTGGGATGAGCAGGGTTCAAGGTAGGACGTCAGGAGTTCGATCCGCCTTTAGGCACAAAAGGCATGCACAAATATTAACACCAAAATCTGTGGTTGACATCTGAGAACCGATCGCCTTAACCGGATGCAGCATAGCGGAACTCTCTGGAAGCAACCCTCTATTTATCAAATGAACTTCGCAAACCCTAAAACGCTGCCTGTATAGTTGGCAAGTGAAATCTTCACCGTTCGATGGAGGGATCAAATATCCATCATTAAACAAATCCGTAATCCCGAGGAAGCCGAGTCCTTGCCTGCAGTAATAAACACTGCTACCTACTCCCCAGATCGATATCCAGATCAAGGGTAGAGTGTATCAAGGCAAGTCCAGTTGTCAAACCCTCAAGAAATCAGCATTAATGAAGTAGGATCCGCTGATGGTATGTCGTCAATGTAACTTTGTTATATACGGTTAAGTCATACGCCGAGGGTGGAAACTGTATTAAAATAATATATATATTAAATTCCGCCGTGGATGATGGGTTCAACCATCATACCCCATTCTTTAATGTGTAAAATAAAATAAAATAAAATAAATTTTTACCCAATATTATGTTTATTTACTTTAGATTAATGGATTGTGACATCCTCTCTCTTCATTACAAGAGACACCATTACAGTCATATTAATACAATACCGATAAACATTGTAAGAGAAAATAAATTTCCTAGAGTACACATTTCATTCAATTAAAACTATAT
>APFE031142919.1:0-15379 GCA_000404065.3 Pinus taeda | reverse complement strand
CAACTTCAGCTAGTGAAGTAGCTCATATCTTCATTAGGGAGATAGTGAGGTTTCATGGATATTATATCAAATAGATATGCCAAGTTCACTTCCAAGTTTTGGAATGAATTGTTTGTAGGCTTGGGGATAGAGTTAGATTTCATTACAGCTTATCATTTGTACACACATGAACAAACAAAGAGAGTTAACATGATTCTTGAGGATATACTGAGGATGTATATCATGCATCAACAATACAAGTGGGAGGAGTATATTCCATTGGTGGATTTTGCATATAATAATGGGTATCAGGAATATTTGAGGATGACCATTGAGGCTCTTTATGGGTGGATTTCTGGTACTACTATCAGCTGGAGTGGTCCAGTGAACATGGTGTTGATTGGAACGAATATGTTAGCTGAGATGGAGTAAGAAATAAAGGTTATTAAAAGGAATCTTAAGGTAGCATAGGAAAGGCAGATGAGTTATGCAGACCAACATAGAGAATTCAAGGAGTTTTAGGTTGGGAAGCATGTGTACTTGTGTCTCAACCCCAAGAGGAGCTCCTTGAGGATTGGGTCATGTGACAAGTTGGCACCTCCGTATTGTGGGGCATTTTGAGATACTTGAGAGGATTGGACCAGTGGCTTAACGACTTTCACTATTGCTAAAATGAATGTCCATGATGTTTTCCATGTTTCATTGATTAAGAGATATGTGTGGGATGTTGACCATGCAATTGATTGGTCTGTATTGTAGGTGGAACCAGAGGGAGAATTCCAGCCAGAGCCATAATGCACATTACAATGGAAATAGTTCATTCTTTGGAACCGAGCAATAGAGCAAGTTAAAGTGTAGTGGAAGCACTTTGGGCCCGATGAAGCTACATGGAGATGGTTGATCAGATTCAGGCTTCGCATCCTTCTTTATTTGTTGGTTGAGCAGATGTGTTTTGTTTATGTGTTTTGGTTTGTATTTATATATACATAAGTGCATTGTAAATACTACAGTGAGTTGTGTTATAAATCTCCAATAAGCAGGATGGTGTTCATAGTTTCATTAGTTAGGTATGATGTAAATTTTGCATCAAGTTGTGTTATAAAGTTCAATGGGAAACATGTTTTGTTGCTTATAAGTGTCATTCAACACCGAGGACGGTGTTCCCCCAATGGGGAGGGCTTTGTAACAAAACTTGGTTGAATTTCCTGTAAATAAAATAAGACCAAGGTCATGGAACACATATTCCAAGTTAAATGGTGGATAAAACATTATAGTTGGCATCACTTGTGGATTAACAGTGGCTACAAAAATTGGCAAAGCAATCGATAAAGGCATTGGCAAAGGAAAAGAGGAAATAATTGGCATTTAGTTATGAAAGTAAAGGAAAATAGGATAAAATAAAGGTGAAAAGCCACAAATTTGCATGCATGGAATTAGAGGACAATGAAGGAAAATGGAGAAAAAAGGGAGATCAATGATAAAAGGGCATTAGAGAATTAGTTGCTAGATTTTGATAGTTTTGAGTTGAGCACACTCTCATTCACCCATACTCTTTTACACTTAGAGAATTCTTGGAGCATTCTTGGAGTACTCTAGCATTCACTTGGATTGGAGAAAGAAAGCAAAGGAAATCAAGGAAGTGCAAGGAGAAACTTGGATCAGTAGCTACAACAAGGACACTTTACAGGCGACATGTAGCATGTGTGATTTCCTTGTTGATTTTTGGATGCATGGTATATGCATGTGATTCCTTAGTTATTTGTTGTCATTGGCCTCGATATTTTCCTAGATTGATAGTGGTTTCATCGTTTCCTTTCCATTTCTTGGATAGCCATGGTGTTGTGGTTTTCCGACCTATTTTTTGATTGGTTCTCATGTTCCCTATGGTTGTGGGTTAGAATAAACACTCTGGAGCCCTGGAATAACTTAGGTTGAGTTACTAGTTCCTGGAGCCTGTAGGTTGGGATAAATGCTTTGGAGACTTGTGGGTTGAGTTATTAGTCCCTAGAGATGTGGCTTGGAACAAATTCTTTGGAGCCCTGATTTAGCTGTGGGTTGAGCTACTAGTTCCTAGAGCCCTAGACAGCTTGGGTAGAGACTGATCTAGTTGATGTTAGTGATTTATGGACCGCATAAGTGAGATCATTATGGTTGAGGGTTGAGGTGGTTTGGCCTCTGGAAGCCCTATTTAGATTTTTCCTTGTTTATCCCATGAGATCCCATATTCATGCTTGGAATATGGTTTGGGTTTGATTGGATGAAAGAGAGATTGGGTTGAACCCAATGTATGGTCAGGTGGTACATGGAATTCCTTGACTTGGTTGTAATTTTCATATGTTAATGAGAGTTATTTTCCTATTGTGATCTATGATCACTTGTACTTGTTATTATGGTGATATTATTGTGTATTTTTCATGGTCTCTATTTTGGTTAGATGTTGCTTATATGCTTGATTAAATGAAGTGTTCTTACTATGGATCTCTTTCATGACTTGATACGTTATTTAATGGTTGATGAATGCATGGGATAACAAGTGTTATTTTAGCTAGCTAGAAAGGGCATAGAGCCTTCCTAGTGATTGTTAGATGAAATTCATATCTCTATGACTAGATATGCATTCATGACCTGTAGATTTCATGTTTACCATATTTTTAATGAAATGTCTATAATAGAATAGCCATGTCTAGGTCAAATTTTTGCTTGAGTTTTGATTGGTTGAGCATGTCATCATCTTGTTTATGTTTCTAAAAATTTGCAGGAAGTTTTGGGTAGTGGTATAGAGGCTAGCCTAAAAAGTGGCTCAGATCTCATAACCATTGGCACTGAACTGGAATTTTGGGGTCATAACCGCATGGAAGCATGTAACCACGCCTCCCAACATTTACCTGCTTTTAAAAGCTCCCAGGGTAAATGTGAGGTTGAGTGCTATCTTGACATGACCTGACCTCCAAGTTCAAGTTTCAAGTTATGGAATTGGGTCCTAGAATCCAACCACAAACTGACATCCCTTAGAGACCATAAACCACTCAAGAGGCTACAAACCACCCCAGGTGGTCAATCCCTAAGCTGGAACCATTTTTCTCTAACCTAACTCCATAACCAAACCCTTGAAAAACCTTGCATGCAGTTATGAGGCTATAACCACACTCATAAGCCTTCTTCCATGCAGTTATGACCTAAATTCCCTAGTTTTGTGCTAGTGATTCTGAGATCTGAGGCTAGCCTCCATACGACTGCCCATAATTGTTTGTAACTTTCTAGGATCATAATTAAGAAGATATTAATGCCAAACATTCAAACTTGAAGCCAAAACTTGACCTAGACTGCCTTGTACACATTAGACATTTAGTTAAACATATGGTAAACCTGTAAGTTAAAGGTCATGAATGCATATATGATCTTAAATCTTTTAACTTCATCTTAGAATCCCCAAGAAGGTCTAATTCCCAATCTAGTAGTTGCAACAACACGTCTTATCCCATTTATTCATCAACCATTCAAATACTTATCAAATCATGAATAATAGTCATAGCTAGAGCACATTATAAAACCATTCTTATAACCAGCATATAACCAGAATAATAACAACGAAAAATAAGCTATAAAATCCACATAATAACAAGTACAAGTTCTCATAGATCACACTAAGAAAATAGCTCTTATTAACTTATGAAAAATCCAACCAAGTCAGGGACTTCCATGTATAACCCGACCATAGATTGGGTTGAACCAAATATTTCTTTCATCCAATCACCCTCGTGTCATATTCCAAGCATGAATGTGGGATCTCATTAGATAAACCAAGACATAATCATCCAGGGACCCTAGAGGTTAAACCACCTCCACCCTCAAGCTACCGTGATCTCACCTAAACTGGTCTCGAGATCTTAAAACCAAACTGAGCATAGATGCTCTAGAATTTCTTTACCATACCTTGAGGAATTTTCTTGTCTCCACCCACCTATCAAGGGATTCCTGGAGAAAACCATCTTCACCCTCAACCCTTTGGAATTTTCTTGAGACCACCTCACCTGGTTCCAAAACCTTCCAGAAATCCAAAGCTCAACCAAGAATGAATCCCATCACACCATGGCTATCCAAGAAATGGCAAGGCAAGGTTGAAATCCCTATCAAACTAAGAAAAACCCATGCCAATGACAGTGAATGAACTAAATAAACAAATGCATGCACCATGCATTCACACCTCAGCTAGGAAATTACACATGCAACCTGCTACCTACAAAATCATCCTGCTGAAGTTGTTGTTCCAACATTCTCCTTGATTTCTTTCGCTTCCCTTTGCTTGTCATTTCTCAAAATCCAAGTGAATGCAAAAATTCTCTAAGAGTACTCTAAGTGTGCAAGAGTGCATGAGAGAGAGAATGAAAGGAGAGAGCCAAATTGAACTGACAAAAGTTGTGAACTATTTCTCTAATGCCTTTTTATCATTGATGTCTCATTTTCCATGATTTTCCTTCATTTTTCCTCTAATTTCTCTTGCATGCAAATATGTGTCTCTTCACCTTTCTTTTCTCCTATTTTTCTTTATTTCTCATAATTACATGTGAATTATTGCCTCTTTTCCTTTGCCAATTCCTTTACAAATTTCCATAACCATTATTTAACCAAAAGTGATACCCAAAGGTGATGTTTTCCCCACCATTAAGCTTGGAATACATGTCCCATCACTTTGGTCTTATTTTTATTTACATGGCAACTTAACCCGGGGTTGTTACAAACCCCTCCCCCTTGGGGGAACACCGTCCTTGGTGTTCTATGACACTTATGACCAGAAAAACACAATGTTTATGGAGTTTTATAACAGAGCTCATTGTAGTATTTAAAATGACAATTGTTGAAAAAATGACACACATACCGCTTATGGATCTTTATAAACCCAACTCGATGTGGTATTTACATTGACAAGATATGTACTTATACACATTTGATTCAACCAACAAATAAACATATTGTTTATGGAGCTTTATAAATATAGCTTGATTCAATGTTTACCATGATATACACATTTATACATATGCACATTTGATTTAACTAGCAAATAAAAGGATATGATGCCCGCATCAGTGAGAAGAGAGTCTAAAGGCTCACAGGTCCACCCTCATTGTAGTAGTAGGATTCACCTCCTTCCCAAGAATTCCAAAATTCATTTCAAAAATCAAATTATGCATCTAATTTACAATGCTATAATCCTTGTGCTATTTTTTGTCTCAGTGAACAATTACCAGCTCATTGTTCCAAGGCACACTCGCAATGTGCTTCTAATTCCATTCAGAAATGCTAATGACTAAAAAATTTATTCCTTGGCCTTCCCTTGTTAGGTCTCTATAATACTAATGTATCCCTTTTATTGTTATTTTTGTCCCATGTAGCCGCCATATTTTTATTTTTGTGGCCCATAAAAGCCTATTATTGTTATTGTTGTGTCCTTACATTATTATTGTTATGTAGGCTCTAATTATATTGTGACCCCTTAGACTCCTATATATACAAAGGAGGTATTGTCATTTGTATCATCCAATAATTGTTCATTTATGTAATGTAAAAGAGGTTTTCCCTTTGAAGAGGATAATTTTTAAGTTTTCAATCAATTTTTCTATGAACTGGTTGCGTAACATTTGGTATCCGAGCTTTGGATTATAGGGTTTCCCTTCTTCAAACAGGTCATGTTGGAATTTTCACTATAATTTTTTTTCTACGTTGCTTCAAATGCTGAAATTTTTACCACGCGGAGCCAAAATCATGGTCAACATCGTGTAAAAATTTCAGAGCTTGGTTCACTATATTTGCAGAGTTATGATCTCAGGAAGTTAGGGGTTTTACAGGCTCCAAAATTTACTCTCAAACAGGAGACCTAGGAAAAATTGTCATAACCTTTGTTTCAAGAATCAGATTTGAATCATGTAAAAGGTGCCTAAAAGTGCATCAAATTTAGTTTTATTTTTGTATCAATGTTAGGGTTGAATTTTAAAATAGTGGCACGTGGCATCCCGTACAACTTTGATCTATTGAACCAATCCATAATCAGGATATCGTGGGAGATTTCGCATAACAATTTCTCGAAGAATCCAATGTCAATCATACTTGGGGGAATGGAAAGAAGACTAAGAGAGATACCAAAATAATAAAATTCAGAATTTGTAGATCCGAAATTACAGAGTTACAATTATTTCAAGTTCGAGCTCCTAAAAGAAAGAAAAAGGTGTGTATTGTTTTTAAAAATTGCATAACTTTTGTTTGAAAAATTAGTTTGAACTAATTCCAAGGGAATATTGAAGCATAGATATCAATATTGGGTTATAAAATTCCTGCTAAGAAAAATAATTATAGAACCATTAATCCGTCATAAGGCTCTACTATGATGCATGAATAGGAAGAATTGCAACATGATATATCAAAATTACGTGACCAAGTGCAACAAATTTCGCTCTCACAAAGAGTAACCAAAGATGAACTAAAAGGTGACATGGATGATTTAAAAGGAGAGATGGATGGTTTAAAAGGTGACATGAATGTTTTAAAATCATAAACGGAAGGTTTGAAGGAAGGTTTGACAAAGTTGTTGCAAGAAAGGCTTACGGATGGTGACAAGGTAATCCATGAAAATCATGATGAGGACAAAAGGAATAAGAATTATGATTTTAGAAACTCCAATGTGGATCTTAAGAAACACCACATCCCAAAGATAGGTATGAGGAAGTTTTATGGAAAGGATCTGGTAACATAGATACTGCAGATGGAGCAATATTTTGATCTACAGGATGTGCAACCCTCATAAAAGGTACACATTACATCTTTATATTTAGAACTCAATCAATTTGTATGGCATAGATGGATTTGTTCTCGTAAGCCACTTGTCACCTGGTCAATTTTTATGGAGGCAATGGTAGCATATTATGAAGATACAAAGAGCAACACCTTATTTAGCCAATTTGTAAATCTCAAACAAAAGGGTTCAATGGCAAAGCACATTGAAGACTTGCAAAAATTGAATATTAGGGTAACCAATATTCTAGAGGAGCATAGGATTGATGTCTTTATATGGACTATAAAAGATAACATCCAACATGATGTTCACCTTTGGGAACCTAATGATGAGGCTCATTAATAGGTAAACTATATGGGTCACAATGCCACTCTCCAGCTTATTAAATTAACTTTTCTCACATTTATTTACATATTTTGTTATATTTTTCTTAGTGAGAAGAGTAAAGGTGAGTTACTATGTGATGTGGCCTAATGTGTGTCAAATGTAGGTATTGGAGCAGTTTTGGATTGACTTAAGTGCAGGAATTTGGAGTAGGCAAGCAAGAGAGATTTCAGTAGTTTTCCTACCTCCTTAACTCCTTAAATCATTCGAAGACTCCTCCACTTTATCTCATCAACTCGGTGTCTCTGATAGCCAAGCAAGCCGAGTTCATTGGCAACCAAGCCAATGACAGTCAAGGAAGAGTTATTCTCGAGTTAGGGAGCCAAGTATCCATATTTTCTAGGGATTTGTTGGTAGATCAAGTTTGTATAAATAGGAGAGCCAAGGGACTCCTTAGGATTCATTTTTTTGTTGTAGCCAAGGGGTCATTTGAACTAAAAAACTTTTACTATTATTGTTATGATGTACTTGAAATTTTTATGATAATGAGAAATTATGTTTTGATCCAGCACTGAGTTGACTAAGAGGGTTGAAGTTCTTGGGTTAGGGCCCAACCCTAATAGCAGAAGTTCCTCGTTTTTCGTGGTATTCTTAGCTTAGAATAATATTTAGTTGCTAAAGTTTATTTATGTATTTTTGTTAGCTTAGCAAGTTACTTAAATTTTTGCTTACCTTTGTTTCCACTAGTTTAAAGAGGTAGATTAGTGTCGCAGTTTAGTGAAGGAAATTATACCAGAAAATCTTGTGACAGTGGCCCCTATATCATATCCCTCATGGTATCATGATTAGAGGACCCCACTCTCATAGCCCCAAAAATAGAGTTTCTCTTTTGTTTGTTGCATAAATTAAGTTCATTTTTAGCTAGATATTTTTTTACGATTTCTTGGAAGCATCTGCAGTTGTTATCTTGTTTTATTAAGGTTTTTTGTAGCTTAAGAGAAAGTCCATGTCATATATCTAGTCCTTAATAGTAGATAGATCAGATTTCTCAAATTCAACTCATCTTTTCCATGTGGACATGTAGCGATTTATAAATGAAAAGAGAAACAGGTTTTATTGCAGGGATTATTGATATGTAGGAAGGGACTCCTCCAACTAGATTCACCTTGGTCTTCTCCACCTTCTCTCGAGGCATACCAACCCATAGTCCAAACCTCTATTATGCACCCCTACAACACCTCATATCGCTATTCTTACCCTCCAAAACCTCTCATCTAACTTCCTGTAGTAGTTCGGACATCCTATAGCAGATCAAGACATCGTGTAGGACTTTCTTGTAGCAAACCTATAGCAGTCTGTTTTGACATTATTTTGAGTTGAAATGATAGGACAGCCTGGTATAGGAGTAGGTTAGCCCCTTAGCTTGGACTCCATGACCAAAATTTTCACCTAAACAAACCTTCTCATTCCTTTCCCTCTTGCAAGATCAGATAGCATTAGCTTTTATTTTCTGAAGTTAGCATTTGAGACTTTTCTCTAGAAATGTGAATGAGATAGTTAATGCATGCATGTTTTAATTTTGAGATGATAGAGTAATTTTCTATTTTCAAGCAATGCTGATAACTAGATGATCAATTGCAATATTAGCATAGTTTCCTTTCTGCAAGTAATTTGTGTCATTTCATAGCTAGATGATTTATGACATTTCATAGCATTTACCATTTGGTAACTTTCATTTCCGAAATAGAAAAGAATTTACTTTCCCTACACTAGAACTAGATTTACCTTCACTGTCAGTAGTCAAACTCCCTTTAGTTCAATAGAGGACTGGTCTGAAACCCTAATGGTTAAGTGCCCTAGTTGAGAAGTGACATGAGTAGAATGATGCATCTATTGTGTATATAGCACTGTGTTGTGCTCTACAAACAACCCCCCATTTCATATCATTTTTATTCATAAAACATTAAACTATGAAATGGGTCCCTTTAAAATAAAGTTGATATCAATACTTTTATTTTTCAAAAAGTCCGATAATCAAATGAACGCTTTATAAAACCCTTTTCGAACAAACCCATTTTAACGAAATAACGCGAATCTTGGTCATTGTGATAAAGCGATCGCAAGATCGCATATCACAATGACATAAGAAATATATAAAGTGGCACAAAGCTTTCCGCCGATGCGATATTGCATTCAACGATTGGCAATATCCAAATGCACAACTAAAAGCACCCCATTCCATTTGCCCCGATGTGATGTGCATTCGGCGTTCGGCAATCGGCATTCGGTGATCAGCGGGTTACCTTCACTTAAGCCTCGATGCACATAAAGCTTTTCGCCGATGCGATATCGCATTCGGCGATCGGCGGTACCCAATATACATTGTTAAGGCACGCTTGTCATACCCCCGATGCGATGCGATAAGGCACAATTTTTTATAAAAAGCCGTTAAAGTGATTGGAAAGCTCAATTTATTCATATTTAAGACTTAATCACTTCCGCTCAGCCGCCAATACGTCCATGGCATGCTTAAGGAGATTACTCACCTGAATAACGATATAATGGGCATTTATAGGGTGACAGGTTTTATACGGCCAATTAATGGAATCATGTCTTAAAATCATTCTATGGATTTTCTCCGCGCCCGTTTTAAAAGCTGAATATATTACTGCGCACCTATTCATATGTTACCACTTGCAAGTTTTCATTGTTATCTCTCTCTATTACACACAATTTCCTCTCTGTGCAGAATTCATTCATAGACAGGAGTTCGAGCATGATGGGTAAGAAATCTAAGAAGACTGCAGGTGTTTCCAATCCACCAGTTGCAGGACAAGCCGCTGCAAACAAGAAGAAAGGCCTAATATCTGATACTACATGCACGGGTCTCACCAGAGTTACTTGGCAAGGCACTTACGACTTAATTGAAGCCGAGAAACCAAAGAAGATGGTGACAGAGGCTAGTGCGGATTCAATACAGAAGTATGATTGTACTCTCAAAGATTTAGCCGACTCTTTTCTTCACAGGATAGCAGCCAGGGAGCAAATTCTCCCATACATAGACGTTGTGCGATGGGCGATTGAACAAATATCAATCATGGACAGAACTTTTAGCACCAGAGATGGGAGGATTTTCGGATCATTTAAGGCAGATGACTTAAGGCAAATGTATCATTTGCCTGACCCAGAGAAAATATATAACAGCGCCTTCCTGGAGAAGTTTGCAAGCGAAAATGAAATTGAATCCGAACCCATCAAGGATTGGAGACAAAATCCAAACAAGCACAAACACGAGTCTTCCGGTAAGTACTCGGTTGATTCCTTGGCTTCTCCTTATTGTTATGCAGGTATAATGATGTGTAGGCTATGGGGGTTGCACGACTCTGCTAGTTTTACCATAGAAATGGTCCCTCTTATGGAGGCGGCAGTAAACAGTATAATTATGGATTGGGCTACTATTCTCTCGGATAAACTAGCAGTAGCTGTTCGTGATTTTAGAAATAAGACTGTGGTTACTGAAAGGAAAATCCCCCCATTTTACTATAGGGCATATATCTTAGACACATTATGTTTCAATTCCGAATTTCCTGTTATTGGTTGGAGGTGGACTGCACAGGACCCCTCGTCCATTCATATATATCACCGAAAGTTGTGGAAGTCTTCTTACAAAAACCACCTGTATCAAATCTGTAATGGCTTTATGGTGCCCATTTACTATTCCATTTTTGATAAACCCATTTCGAAGATTTCCTATCTAGCTTCCTTTGATTTACCAGCAGTTGCTAGTTGGTTTGGAGAAGAGAAATTTACCTATACCAGAGTTTACGACAGCCAAGCCAACCCACATGTTCTCCCTTTATATGTTCCAGATAAGCTACTAGCAAGAGAAATCGCCTATCAGATTACGGCTGAAAGTACTACACAGACTCTCAAAAAGGAAAAGAAAAGAGGCTGGCCCTCTTTTCCCTTGAGGTGTGGTGTCTTTACGCTGCATGATCTCAAACATGCGGAAAAGGAAGCCACAAAGATTCAATCTTTAGCTCTGGCCACAATCCCAAATAGGGCTTTTGATCCAAAGCTAGTTGCCTATGCCACATTAGAACACGCCAAATTAACAACGTTTGAGCATCAGGAAGATATGTTCGATGACCTGTTCACTTCAGTTGAAACAATAGGTCAAGCTAAAGAACTCGCTAGGATGAAATATAATGATGAAGGGTTGACTGAATTCAATAAACTTAGAGAGTAGAGGTTGCAAACTCTGCCTCTAGATTTATTAGCAACAACCCCAACGACATCGTCAAGCGAGCCTGGTCAGCAACAGTTAAAAGAACCTCCTGCTATAACAAAAGATCATAATAAGGAGCAGGAGGAAAAGCAGAGGAAAGATCAGGAAGAACAGCTAAAGAAAGAGAATGAGGATAAACAACAGAGGGAACAAGAGGAGCATAAGAAGAAAGAGCAGGAACTAGTACAGAAGGAGTCCCAAACAAAGAAAGCGCAACAGACCACCACTGATGCCAATGTGGATACTACCACAGACCCTGAATTGCTCCAGGAATGG
The DNA here is from genome assembly GCA_000404065.3 of Pinus taeda. Classification (NCBI taxonomy): domain Eukaryota; kingdom Viridiplantae; phylum Streptophyta; class Pinopsida; order Pinales; family Pinaceae; genus Pinus; species Pinus taeda. Next base: position 3,728 of record APFE031142919.1, on the reverse strand, counting down.
CAGCAGTTTGATTCTATCATCAGTGGAGGAAAAGGCTCAAAAGGTACAGACACTTCTAAGACCAGTGACATGCGAGACGATACTTCATCTCAGGTTCTAAGTGGAACCAGCGGCCCACCTAAGTCTAAAGACATTGAGATAATTCCAAAAGATCCCACCGATCAAATCATTCTACAGGTAGAAGATATTCCTCCATTGGATGTTTTCTACAGCCCGAGGCATAAAGCAGTTGTAAAGCGATCAAAGAAAAGACGAAGGATTGATCAACCTTCTATCTTTCCAGAGCAAATGGTCACGGGTAGTGTAGTATGGAAGGAGAAATTGGACCCCTCCGATGATCTAACTAAATTGTCACAGTATGTTGGAGCCTATTCGGCAGCAAAAATCGACAAAGCATCAAGGTAAGCCTTCTATTGAAGAATAAGGACCAAGAAATCTCCACATTACAGACGGAATTGGCCGAGACAAAGCAGAAGGCAGCGCAAGCAGAGGAGCAGTTGCTGGCACAACAGCAAATGAATAATCAATTAACCCAGCAATTGGAAGTGGAGAAGCAAAGGATCGACCAAAGTGCGATCCAGAAACAGAATGAATTGACAGAGGCATTGGAAAAGTTGAAAAAAGCGAACGAGCAAATGGTGAAAACCAAAGATGAGCAAATCGCTCAAATGTCATCGCAGCTAGAAAAGATAAAAGGGGCTTCGCAAGTGGCAGAGTTCAGGAAAGAAGCATCATTGATAAACAATGCGCTAATATCTCAGATTAAACTCTTGTGTCAACAGATCACTCAAGCGGAGCCACTGTATGAATTAACTATAGCTATAAATGAGCAGGTAGAGAAAGCCAGAGATGAATTGAATCAAGCCGATGAGGACATTACTGCACATCTTGACTGGCAAGATTCCGATCAGGGAAAAGCAGCAAATTTGCCCAGGATACTTGAAACTCATAAGGATATACTTTTCACAGAATGGCACACTCAGGTGATGAAAGCAGAGAGAGCAGCTTCAAGATGTAAATCAACTTCTAGCAATCTAGTTGATTTAGTTAACAACACTCTCTACTCGGCAAATATGATTTCCCAGTGTACACCAGGAAAGATTACAACACAAAATGCATTGGAGCAATCATGTTATCCTGAGTTAGAAGAAAAGGGAAGATTAATCGCCGGGATTAATAGTTTAAACTTGGAAGCGTATTGGCACTTCCTAGTTAAGCCACATACACAAAGAGCCGCCCTGAAGTGTTTAACAGATGCCATCGGGTGTATGATTCCCGATATTCAAGATGCCACCTATGCTGCCCAGCTCAGTTTGCGCCTCAACAAACCTCTAGAAGTTGAACCAATGCTTGCAATTAATCAGCTCAGATTCAAAGGAAAGTAGCCGACTTGATGAATCACCCTCTAGCTCGCCAGATCGCTAGCCAAAATAGGATTAAAAGTTATTGATATCAGTTTAGTAGCATTTCTGTTTAGTAGATATTTAAATTAGTATTGTATTTATAGACCCTTTCATGTTTTTAGAAAGGGTCATAAAATTTTGTAAGAGACTTAACAGACTGAAGTTTGCACTACTGTGCTTCAGCCAATATTCTTTTACGAAACTCGACCAGTTGTTCTTACTTTAATGAGGAAGTTTCTTTATAAAATTGTGCACTATTGTCGTTGATTGAAGAATGTTTTTTGCGTTAAAGGAAGAACTGCACATAGTGATTGATATCTGGGAGTGTCATGCAGCTCATATGGTATTTCTATCTATGTCTGAATTCATTCCATTTATATGAATTTTTATGTAATTATTCTTGCTATCGTTGATTATATGCATGCGCTATAACAACAGATCTTATTCATTCCACTATTGGATGTTTAGTGATGTGCCTTTGCTTTTAATCATGTGTATGACAATGATATAAATGTATAAAGTGTGGTAATTTCGCTTTAATCACTCTGCTTAACTATTTAAGCACAACAATCTTAAATGATTTAATATCTATGTTGTGAAGATACAGTCATCTATATGCTTATCTTTTAGACATAGAGCATCAAACGCTACACTTTAGAACTCAATAGATTCCCGGGATAGTTTCATTTATTTATATTTTTGTCAATAGTTTTAGCCTTTTGCTCACCACTAGTGTTATCTATAAATCATTCACTCATCCTATTTATCTATTTCTGGGAAACTGGTCCCATTATCCCCAGTCGGAGCCACTACCCCAAACGGAAAAGGAGCTGCACTAAGGTCCGGACCGGGTGGTTTCCCAATGTTGTTAGCATTTTCGAGGTAATCAAACATAGTGGCGCTAGAAGGAGGGCCCTGACTGTGAATGGCAAGCAAACCCAAATCTGCAAGCCATTCTAAGAGTAATTCTCCCTCCAAATCTCCTCGTTATTCTCGATCGCATGCTGGTTCTCCAGTATACAATCAAGAAGAAGAGGAATCAACTACCACTGCTCACACCCATCATACTCCAGAACAATTAAGTCTTGAATCCCCTGAAGTCCAGTCTCTTATCCACAAACTTCAGAGCTTCTCGATTTCGCCACAGAGATCTGAGGTATCACAAAGCAGTGCGACTTCGCAGTTCAATCTATCCCATCCACTTACCAGCCTTCAAAGTGAAAAGCTTGGTATTGAACCCATTGAGTTCCCTTTACCCGAAAGGAAAAGGGACAAGAAATATACTGAAGGGTCTAATAGTGGAGAGCTTTCATCCACATCATCCATTTCATCTCCCCATCTACAAAGTCAACCACCCACTCCTCCATTACATATTGTTGTCCACCAGGGAACAGAAGCCTCAACATCTCAATCTGCTCACTCCTCGATATTATCTACTTCCCATACATCTGGAATCCCAATAGTAGTATCAACCACCGGTACTATTACAATGGTAGATCCATGGACCAGACCTGGTGCAGTCAATATGCCTGCACCATTGCATCCTTTACCAGATTCTCCTGAAAAATGGCTCCCCAAATTTAATCCAAATGATGGAACCCAGGCCGAAGAACACATTAATAATTTCATGTTGTCGGTCAACTTGAAAGGGGTAACACAAGAAGATGTTGTTGTTAGACTTTTCCCTTATACTTTGCAAGGATCAGCAAGATCTTGGTATTTCTCTCTACCCTCTGGTTCCATTACCAGTTGGGACACCTGCCAAGAGCAGTTTCTTACTAAATATGGAGATGATAGGTCTTTGGCAACTTTAATAAACAATCTCTCCAACCTAAGAATAGAGCATAGGGAACCAATTAAGGAATTTAATGCTCACTTCAATAAACTCCTGAACAAAATCCCTACAGCTTCCAAACCAAGTGATCAAATTCGAAGCGAATGGTATATCACTGCCCTACCTGCCAATATAGCCATCTTTGTAGATAGGGCTGGGAAACCTACCTTAGCAGAAAATATGAAAGAAGCACTTGATGTGGAAAAACACATCAATTCCTTAGAAAAGAAAGCTGCCTTGGAAGACAGAAAAGCTAAAAGAGTCTCTTTTAAAGAAGACTCCAAGAAGAAAAGCTCGAAAGACCCATATGACATGGAAGGTTTGCAAAAGGTCCTAAAAACTTTGTCTAACGAAATGATTGACATAAAGAAACAGGTGGCCGAAACTTCAAACAAAAGACCATTTAGGACTTATAAGAAAACTGAAACAAAGCCACCCAATGTCATATCTAATGCAGATTTAGACCAGGAGGAGGAAGAAGAAGAGGCAAC
>APFE031142915.1:3332-21461 GCA_000404065.3 Pinus taeda | reverse complement strand
AACCAAGGGCTCCTAAGTCCCTAAAAGTGTTGCTTCATGCCCTAAAGGAACAAGGTTAGCTGATTACATCATCTCCCAGAAGTTATCCACAGAAAATTGCTCATAATTGGTCAAAATTGGACCATACAGACTGCCCAGTGTAGAGGGTGTGATGCATCTCACCTGCTCAGTGTAAAAAGTGCGATACATACTGGAATGCCCTTCTGTAGGGTGCGATGGGTGAGAGTAGACAAATGGCAGAGACAGTTTGCAAGGTGGATGATCATGGAATCTTCCAGAAACTTCTCCTGTGACACTTACCTCTTTGAATTCGCCCAGGGATGAGTAAGAGATCATCAATCTCCAAGTGGAATCAAGAACTATCAGAGAGAGGACACTAATCAAAATCCCAGAAGCTGACTCACCCCCCTGCAATCATCTATATATGGATCCCTCATCACATAGATCTAGAGGCTGGAATCTTGTATCTTGTAAGGAAGTGTTGTTGGTTTCCTAGTGCAACATCATAGTGTTGGGTGATCTAAGCTTTTCATGAGGTGAAGAAGGGATTTCATGCTGAGAGGATGACGCTGGGTCAAAACAATTGGTTGTAATACTCTTTGCTATTCTTGATATTAATAAAGCTATTCAAGTTTTCTTCCACGTTCTTGTATGTTTGATGATATATGCATTTGTGTGGTTAATACATATCTGGTCCTGTATTTCTTATGATTGTAGATCTTTGTTCTTCGATAGTATTATGCTGCTTTGATTCCATAGGTGCTCTTTGAAGCTGGGTAGATGAAGAAAGAGCAGCGAAGATCTATCAGAAAGGAGAGGAACTAAACAAGGAACCAAGCGCAAGACTGAGGTTGGTGTCCTTTGTTCCCCTCTTATCTACTTCTCATAAAGGAAAGCAAAAGTAGTTTTAGTTTGTTTGTTTCTAATATAGCTACCAGTCTTAGTGGGACTAGCAGCTCCGAGTGGACACTAGATTTCCGGATAACACTAAGAAATCTAATTCTCTTTGTTTTTCAGATTATATGCCAATTTCTCTTTGTAACTTTTCTTATAAGGTTATTTCCAAAGTTATTTCTAACAAAGTTAAAAAGATATTATCCTCCTATATATTTCCAGAACAATTTGGATTTCTTCCTGACAGGAGAGTATAGGACGTTGTTGCCATAGCCCAACAATGCATCCATTCAATCAAATCGGGTAAACAAAAGTCCTTCCTTATGAAAATTGATCTTTTCAGGGCGTATGAATAGGTAGATTGGGATTTCTTTCGTTTAATCCGACATAAAATTGGCTTTCCTCATCACCATGTCAAATGGATCATGGAATGTGTGACCTCGGTCTCAATGGCAGTTTCAATCAATGACCTCCCTACATATTTCTTTAAAATTTCTAAGTGCCTGAGAAAAGTATGTGATCTTTCCCAACTCCTTTTTATATTGGTTATGGATTCTCTAGAAAGAAGTATTTTCCGTAGAAAAATAAAATGGCATTATTTTCGGTTGTAGGGTCTCCTCTACATCAACTATTACACATCGACTCTTTGTAGATTATGTCCTTGGATTTGGAGTTGCTAAGTACTCAGAGCGGGAAACTATATATTGAATCGTAACTACCTTTGCAAGAGCCACATGTGTTATTTTAAACAAGGAAAAATTGACTCCCATATCCAATGAGAAGGATGATGTGATTTGTCAGCAAGTCGATGCACTTTTTGGGATCAAGACCATACCTTTATTTTTGGGCTTTACTACTTAGACTGATTACCCAAACCCTTTAACTACCACAATTCTGATTGGGATTTGTTGATATTCAAAATATAGAAAAAACTTGCTCTCTGGGATCATAGATGGTTTTCTCCAAGAGAGAGGGTGATCATGATTAATGTTATCCTTCAAGGAATATCAGTGTATTGGATGCACTTATTTCTATTGCCTATAGTGATCACCCATAAAATCAACGACATATTTGCTAAATTCTCGTGGTCTGGAACTTGTCGATCCCAAAAAATCATCTTATCAAATTATCCTCTCTCTTCTACCCACAGGAGTTGGGAGGTTGGGGCCTAAGGGACATGGAAAATTTTAGTTTGGCCCTTCTCTCATGCAACCTCTAGCGAGCTTTCAATGAACTGGGTTTATGGAGTGATATTCCGAAAATTAAATACCTTTATCACCATTGTTTGGAGGATTGGGTTGTTGATGGTGCTCCCTTTAAGAATGGGAAAACTGTGATATGGAGAAGTTTAATGCAAGTCAAAAGTTGGTTATGTGGTAATCTGAGTTGGGAAGCAGGCATTGGTCATAAAATTTTAATCGAGCTGGATCTAATAAAGAGCCTACGTGGTGAGCATATCCTTTCTTCCCAAATTATTAATGTGTTGCATCAGATGGGCTTCATCTACCTTGCATACCTAAAGAATTCTCACCCCTAGGAGCATTTTTCCTTTTCTTGGCCCCCATTCATGGGACCTGGGTCTTAGTGCAGCTTTTGAATTGGAATGGGAATCATATAGACTCAAGCTCATTGAGGTTGGTATTGCCTTAAATGATAGGCCAAATGCTCTAGTGTGGAGTGGTCAAGTTGTTGGAGATAATATTGTTTTCAAACAAATTTACTCTTACATTGTTGGTTCTTATACTCCATGCCCTTTAACAAGTGGTATGTGTCCATGTGGAAATTGGATGCTCCTTTGAAGATAAATTGCTTCTCCTGGCTCACCCTTTTAAAGGAGATCTTAACTTGGGAGAATTTGATTAAAAGGGGACTATAGGGTCCAGGCCAATGTAATTTTTATCATTTGGCCCCTGAAGATGTTTTCCATCCATTTCTAGACTACACTTTCATTAAGGATATCTGTGACCACGTTGAAAAATTGTTAAACCTTAGGATTAACAAAGGTTGGATCTTCATATTTAAGTGCCTATTGTATTAGACTACCTTCCATATGCCCTACCGATCTCTTCCCTTATATTTTATTTGGGGGATTTGGTGCTCCAGGAACACATCTATTTTTAAGAATTGGTCCCCTAATTTTCATTCTGCTAACGTCAAATTTTTTGGTTATTTCCTCGACATTGGCCTATGGTATCCATATCCATCTCAAATTTTAGTCCAATTATATGAGTTGGGATCTATTTTTCCGATGGGATTCTTTGATGGGGCCTCTGTAGATAGGGTCTACGGCTATGGGTTCATCATAAAAATATGTCATAACAGGGATTTTTCGTTTCTTATGGAATAGTGTGGTAGGCGCAAACTATCGAGAAGAGGTAGTATCATTGTGGGGGTTATTACAGAATGTTGCCTGGTTGGTTATTGAATCCATCAAGGTTGCTGGCGATTCTAAGATAGTCATTATTGGTTGTTGGAGAGTAATTCTCTAGAGCTCCCATTGTTATATCACTAGATGGCTAGTATAGATGTGCTTCGTTTTTCCTTTAACAACATTTCTTTCCTCCACGTCTACAGGGAGCAAAGTACGGAAGTGGACACTTTGTCCAAGAGATGGATTTCCCTCCTTCCTGGAAGGATGTTTTTTGAGATTCCAGTTGATTGGTTCATTTCTTAAGAGGGATCCTTTGAGCTCTAAATTTTGGTTGTCTAGTTTTTGGCTCCTTTTTGCTTGCTGATAGAGATGGTTGTCGCTTGGCTTTTTGGTTTTTACTGGTTTTGCTAGGCCTTTTTGCTTATTTTCTTTTCTGATCTTTTTGTCTTGGTTTTAGTTGTATATCTCTATGACTAATACTTTATACTTTTTTCCCTATACTATACTTATGTAACTTCTCTTTTTTATAATGAAGAAGCTCTGTTTTTTTTCATTTTGAGAAAAAAAAAAAAAAAACTGGAGCACATCATAGAACCATGCATATAACCAACATATAACCAAAATATTAACCATGAAAAATCAACTATCAAATCAACATAATAACAAGTACAAGTTCTCATAAATCACAATAGGAAAATAACATGTATTAACATATGTAAAATCCAACCAAAATAGGGACTTCCATGTACTACCTAACGATAGATTGGGCTGAACCAATTTTTTCTTTAAGCCAATCACCCCTTTGCCATATTCCAAGCATGAATGTGGGATTTCATGGGATAAACCAAGACATAACAATCAGGGAATCCAAAGGTTAAACTACCTCCACCCTCAAGCTATCGTGATCTCACCTAAACCAGCCTTGAGATCACAAAACCAAACCAAGCTTGGATGCCTCAGAATTTCTTCACCATACCTTGAAGAGTTTGTATGTCTCCACCCACATGTCAAGGACTTCCTATAGAAAACCATCTCCACCCCCAACCCTTGGGAATTTTATTGAGACCACCTCACCCGGTTCCAAAACCTTCCAGCAATACAAAGCTCAATCAAGAATGAATCCCATCATACTATGGTTATCTAGGAAATGGAAAGGCAAGGCTAAAACCACTGTCAAACTAGGCAAAACCGATGCCAATGACAACAAATAAACTAAATAAACAAATGCATGTACCATGCATTCAAACCTCATCTAGGAAATCACATAAGCAACTTGTTACCTGTAAAATCCCCCTGCTGAAGCTTTTGATCCAACCTTCTCCTTGATTTCATTCATTTTCCTTTCTCAAAATCCAAGTGAATGCCAAAATGTTCCAAGAATAATCTATGTGTGCAAGAGTGTATGAGAGAGAGAATGAAAGGAAAGATCCAAACTGAACTGAAAAATTTGTGAACTGATCCTCTGATGCCTTTTTTATTATTGATGTCTCCTTTTTCTTCATCTTCCTTCATTTTTTCTCTAATTTCCCTTGCATGCAAATATGTGTCCCTTTACCTTTATTTTCTCCTATTTTCCTTTATTTTCATAAATAAATGTCAATTATTGTCTCTTTTCCTTTTCCAATTCATTTTCCTATTTCCATAGTCATAAATAAACCAAAAGTGATGCCTACTATAGTGCTTCGCCCAATATTCAACTTGGAATACGTGTCCCATGAAATTGGTCTTATTTTACCTTTATTATCCTTTATTACATGAAAATTTAACTCAGGGTTGTTACAACTATCAAAAATAAATCTCACCAACTAATTCTAGCAGTATAGGAAATATTCTTCCTATTTACACAAGACTTTACCCAAATACGGTGATTGCAAATTTGTCATGTAATCCAAATTTGTTTCTAGTAATTGCTACTTCAACAACATAGGCGCAAATTCAACATGCACTATAAATAAAATATGCCAATGCCGACAAGAAAATGGAAATAGTAAGCATAAAACATTTTACTACTCATAATGCTAAAAAATATAGTTAAAAGCAAAGGAACCTAGAGAAAGGACACCAACTTGGACAAACACTTTCACGTCAAACATCGGTAGACAACTTAGAGAACAAATCACTCGCATAATGCAACCAACAAAATAACCACTGTATAGCCTAAACAAGACAACACCTTAGACACTTAAAAAAACGACGACCCAAGAAAGCATTCCCAAAGGCATCTTTTGTAACAATACATCACTCAATAATTAGCATTCATAGCAAAAGTTATAATATCATAGTATGAAAACAATTCATAGCTAATGGTTACAAATGTCACACTACCTTTAAAAATTTCAATATATGGAATAGATACTAACTAATGATGATATGTTATTAATGATATCTTATTTTGAACACCTAACTAATGCATGTGCAGACAAAAAAAAAAAAATCAGTGGTTAGAATTGTTACATTACCTTTAAAATTCCATGATATGTTTTAGATACTAACTAACAATAACATGTTATTCATTATATGTTATTTATTATTGATGATACTAACTAATAATAGCATGATATACATGTACAAAAAACTTTTCATGCCCCAAACTTTAATAAGCCAAAACCACTAATTAATTGATTAATATGTAGATTTATGCGAGAGTGTTACACAATGTTTTGTCACACCTCCTGCACTTCCTCATGACATCCCCTAAAGTTCCCAAAAAGTTACCATCATGTAGTGTACTTATTTATATATGCAGCTCATATCCTCCCTAGAACATTGATTGGAAAATTCCTTGAGCTTTCCCCTGAAGAAATAGCTCTAAAACCCTAATTTGAGAATCATCGCTCTTATAAGGCTTAAAACAATGATGGTCACATGTTGCATTACACTTGATCAGTGATGGAATTGTTCTATTCCCTTTCATACCCACAATGATCCCAAAGAGGATGAGAAGCTTTGTGATCTAGAAGCTTCCAGAGCGGCAAGCCGGAGGTTGTTTGGCATAGATGAGGTTGAATTATCCCAACTTAGCCTCTTGGTCTTATCCCTATGACCTACCTCATTGAGATGAGGACCTACTCCTATCTTTGGAGAGATCCTAACTCCCTTTCCTTGCCTATATATTCATCTTATCCCATTCCCAAATGGTTAGAGGTTGGGTTGGTCTATGTCTATTTGCACCCTTGCTAAGATTATGCCTAGAGGCTATTCATTTGACTTGGAGAAGGATTGCTTGGAGAGTTCTTGGCTTGGACTTGGATTACCACTCAAGGAGAGCCTATAAACATCAAGGATTTGGTTGTAAGCTTCCCTTTATTTTCTAATAATACACAATTGCTAGTTCATCTTCCCAAAATGCATATGTTCATGTATCATTTAGCTTGACATTCCTTGATCAGTTAAGTAGGTTGCTATTGGATTTTATATTTGTTTTGGCATGCCTTGTTGTGTCTTGATCACTTTTGTAGGTGCATAAACACTGAGAGAAGCAGGAACAAGCCTGTGATACAAGCAATTCAAGGTCTTCAACAAAGGAGATCAAAATAGCATCAGAACAAAGCAGACCATCTCCTTCGTTCTTCTTTTCAATTGTAATCTAGGAAGATGTCTAGTTTATTGTCACTTCAGTTGCTAGACCCACTCATTGGGCTAGAGGGATCATCTCTGTCATCACTTCTTGCTTATTGGTGTCATTGAGATGTGTGTGTGTGTGTGTGTTTTTGATTAATTGAATGTTTATTTTGCATTTGTTTGCTTGTATTTCAAAATTTACTTTTCATGAAAATGCATTAGATTAGTTGCATCGAAAAGTTATTTTTTGAGACTCATCATTGAGAATAGATCATATTTCCAGCGATTGATAGCTAAAAATTGTATTAGGTGCATCAAATCATTCAAAACGAAAAGAAAATCATAATTCATCTAGGTGCATCTTTGTAAAGTAAAACCATTTTACTTTCGAAAAAGTTGCATTTAGGATAGTTAGAAGTCAACATCATTTTTACTTTTGGAATTGCATTTAGTGAAATGAAAGATTAGATTTTGTTTTCACATTTTGCATTTTTGGAAGACGGAAGTGAAAGTTAGTGGAAGGAATTTTGCACGATGCATTTTGTTTGATGCATTATTGATTGAAATTTCTTCCCTTGATCAATTTAGCTTTCATTGAAACATAATATTTCCTTTTCTCATACAGTACAATCATAGGTGTTCAAGGGCATCGTTTCGAACTTAAAAAGTGAAACATAATTGAAGATCAACTTAAAATTTATCTAAATTAATCTAAGGAGCATTTGAAACATTAACTTTCATACTTAGTGGTCTAGGCTAGAGACGTGTTCCAGTGTTTATAAAACTTAGCAGCTTTCATTCACAATACTCTTGCATTAGACAATGGTAGCATGGACTTGTGCTCCCATATCGTCGAGTATATAAAGGGAGACCCTCGTAGGTTCCAAACCTTTATCCATAGGAATCTGAGTCTGCTACCTTGTGAACATGATACACTGAACACAACATTCGGGGAGATTACCTGCACGTAGTCAAGTCCTTGGTAAATTTATTTGCTGAGGTGTATATTGCAGTTCACGGTTGCTTGGTACTCCTTTTTCCTAGAGTTACCTGAGTGGTCATTTCGATCTTTTCTGACTCCTTAAATTTGAAAAGATCATCGAGTACTTGTCCTTCCAAGCTCACTAAACCCATGAAAATGACTTGAGTCACCTTTTCGTCCTTTTCTCAGCTCTTAAAACATGAAAAGGCCAAGTTTTTGTTTCCAATTCTAAAATTGATTGACCGTGAAACAACATGCTTCCTGTGAGAATACTCCTTAGTAGATCTTAGGTTGATACCAATGACAACATTTCCTGAGTCTACCAGTGAAGGAAACCCCTTTGACGGGAATCCTAGTCCTTTTCATTCATTCGTAAATACTGGTGCTCCTTATATGGCAACATTGCCCCTTCCTGGATTGACCATTTCTTTACTAGTTTGGTTATTTTTGACCTCAGTGGTTCTAAGTGTCCAAACTGTTTTTCAACCAAGTTTTGCTCCACCTGAACAACATCAACGTCATGTTGATCCTAAAGTTGATCCCTTCCCTTCTTCTCCTATTTCTTCACCTCGTTCTTCCTCTTTGCCTAGTGAAAGTCTAGATTCTAGTAACTAGGAAGATAAGAAGAAGAAGAAGAGGACGACGAAGAAGAAGAGGACGAAGAAGAAGAAGAAAAATAAGCAAGGGGCAAACTAGGAAGTCATTGCTATGAATGCAACTGATGTAGAAAAATATTCCAACCAACCTTGGGAAGTAAAATTCCCTTGCATGTTATGTAAGGGTGACCACCTTCTTTAGAATTGTCCTGGTATTCCCAAGGTCTTAGAAGTGTGGTTCACAGGTTCACATCGACCTTTGTCATCAGCCTCTGGAAATCATGCTGGTGATAAAAATTCAAACAGTAAAGCTCATGGGAAAAAGGGAAAAGTCAAATTTCCCTGTAAGTTGTGTGAAGGTAATCATCCCATTAACCTTTTTCCTCTTATGGATGAAGCTTCCAAAGAGTTGGAAAAACTTACAGCTTCTAAACCTTGTCTTCCAGTTGGGTATCAAAAGCTTTCCCCTGATCCTTCACTAGTTGATCCGGAGATTGATCAAAAGTCATATTTGGTCAACCCCACTCTCTCTAAAAGTGAGTCTTGTGAGCCTTTTCTCAACTAATCATTGGTTACGAAACCGGTAAACTTGACTCCACCTTTAGTTCACTGTACGTTTGCGGTAGAGGGTGAACCTTATATTGCTAAGGTTCTTCTGGTTTCTTTAGTTCCAAATGAGTTGGAGACAAATCCTCCCATTCCTAAGGTGCATGAGAGTTCTCCTATTCCCATAAAGAAAGAGAAAATCTCTCACATTCCTACGTCATCCCCTCCAAGTAGTTTGGTCACTTCTTTTGATTGGAGTCGACTCACAGGATACCATCTTCCATCTTATGTGCCCTTCCAGATTACAATACAGGCTTACCATATGGCCGTACCTATACTAGTTATAAATGAGGGCACATATGTTAGCATTATGTCCTCAACTGCTTGGCAAGATTTAGGTTCTCCTCAGCTTGTCCTTGTCACCCAAAATCTGTTATCTTTTAATAGAGGAACCAATCAACCGTTAGGAATCCTTCCTAAGTTGCCTATTACTTTGGGAGGAAATACTGTCTATATAGACATAATGGTTGTCCAAGGCCCTTTAGATTTTAATCTACTCCTTGGTCATGACTATGTTTATGTCATGGGAGCTGTTGTCTCTTCTCTCTTTTGAGTGGTGTATTTCCCACATGAAGGAAGCATTGTGATCATTGATCTTCTTACATTCATTGGTCCTTAATCAAATCTCACTCAACCATCATCCCTAAATGTTTCTTATGTGCAAGAGGTATCACCCCCGCCATAGGTTAATTATGTGGCCACCTATTCCATGCCCGCATCTACTAAATATCTAGTAGGTGGTGTAGTACACCATGTACTGGGGACACTGGAGCCCGATTTTTCATTTGGATCCTTGGACATGTATCCCTTCCAGAGTGTTTTCTCCCATATAATGAGAAACTCTTGGAAGCCATGGCCTCTTTTGGGTTCTGATAAAGAGAAATGGAGCAAAGTTCTTTGTCTTGTGTCAATCTCGTTAAAAAATGAAACAAGGGATAAGGAGCATATTTCCTTGCCTTGTGTCGGGCTCCTTAAAAAATGAAATAAGGGATAAGGAGAATATTTCCTTGCCTGGTGTCAGGCTCCTTAAAAAATGAAACAAGGTATGGAGAAGAGTTCCTTGTCTTGTGTAGATCTCCTTAAAAAATGAAAGAAGGGATGGAGCAGATGTCCTTCTCTTGAGTCATGCTCCTTAAAAAAATGAAACAAGGGATGGAGCAGGGTTCCTTGTCTTGTGTCAAGCTCCTTAAAAAAATGAAACAAGGGATATGAGAATAGTTCTTTTACTATGTCATCCTCGTTAAAAAATGAAATGGGGATCCATGAGCATGGTTCTTTTCATGTGTCAAGCTCGTTAAAAAATGAAACAAAACCCCTTTCAATTTGAGTCTTTGATTAGATCCCGTAAAATACCAGTCGATTCTTTCACTTGATCTCATAAGTGAACCTTCTTTCCATACACTTAGGTGAATTAAATGAAGCTTGGGGGGCATGTACCTCGAATTGAGTCATTATGTTGGGGGCATGCAAAACTTATCTCAAGCATAGTTTATCTTTGTTTCAAGCTTGTGTACAAATGAAACCAAACCCAAGCATGGTTTGTTTCTGTTTCAAGCTTGTGTAAAAATGAAACCAAATTTAAGGATAGTTTTTTTTCGTTTCAAGATTGTGAAAAAATGAAACAATCCTCAAGTATACTCAACCATATTTTCTCATGTTTCAATCTTGTGTAAAAATGAAACCATTCCCATTTTACATCTTGTGATTGCCATTTTTATTAGCCAATTTTTTCCAAATGAGCCTTGGTTCTTTCATTCCATTGTCACCATCTCTTTGGCCAATCATACGCTTTCACTTGGTTGTTTTACCCTTGCCTGAGGAACATTTGCAATAAGTGGTCTTATTAGCGAGCCTCTTGACCATTACATGTTTTGAGTAGTTCCATCATCACCAAAACTAGTTGTTGTCCTTTTTCTACCACTCATTCCTCTAGGTGGAGTCTCCTTTCAACTCTTTTCACACTCCACAATATGAAACGATTATCGAGTACTTGTCTTTTTGAACTCATTAAGGTAAATGAATCGAAGTCACCTCAGTATAAGTTTACCCTTTTTTCAGGCTGAGATTGATTATTTACGAAAAAGGTACACCTTGATCGACATGGTCAAGAGGTTCTCTCGGATATTGTTTTCTACTTTTTTGGATTCGAGAGACAAATTACGAAAAGGGACATGATGGAGTTTTCTTTTTCGTTTCTTTTTTAAACTCTCTAAACATGAAAAATACAATGAGTCTGTCTTACGTCAGACTCGTTAAATTTTATGACAAAAGACTCATCACGATGAGACTGAGTTTCTCCTTCTTGGGGATCGTAAAACTTACTAGGATGGATTCATTTGAACACTGAATTTATATGACAAGCATATGGTTTCCTCTTCAAGCTTGTGTAAAAATAAAGTGGTACTCACTAGAAATAGCGGGGAAAAGTGAAGATGAAACATCTTTTGTATTGGTAGCATGTCTCTCTTGAACATGACACTCTATTTCTCGTGTCGGGTTTTGGATATCCTCAATTAGACACTTGTCCTTTCAGATTTGGGTGATCCATTTTGCCTCTCATTTGACTATTCCACCTCGTCACTATAACCCTTGGTCCTATGTTGAGTCTAATGCTTCCACACTTCATAATTGTGTCACCAATATGTTCAAGAGAAGTCCAATCTGAAGTTATTTACCTATACAAAGTTTGAGTCATTGTTATAGTCTTAAAACTTATCCCACTTTGTTCCTCATTTCATGTCGGTGATGGGGGAATCATTATGACCCTCCTTCGACGGGTCACTTCCTGTCAGCTTCAGCTCATTATTCAGGAAGGTGACTTAGAAACTCCCTTCCAGTACCTTAGAGCTTGCATGCCTTAATGGCAAGTTCTTCGCATCTGACGACAGGTTTTCATCATTGGCCTTCGATTGAGTGATTCCACGAGTGTTCAACTTCAGCTTCATTATCACATTCACGGATTGTACTGTCTTACCTTGAGATCCATTGTCATTATGGATGGTTCCTCTCATGTCTGTTAACGTTCCACATCAATGACTTGTAATCAAGTGGTTTTCTAGCATGTTTGACTATGACACATTCATTCACATGTTAGAATTCGTACTTTGATCGAGTCAGGATGGAGCGCAAGACCTTGAGTTTTGTCTGGTATAACTTAGGCTGCATGGATTTATGTATTGTTCATGATTGTACATGTGTTTCTTCTATACAGATGGCTATGACCATACCATGGGACTTTACATTTATGATGATCCTTCTAAATTAGATGGTTGCATCCATGCCTTAGATCTTAGAGTATAGATGATCCTTATTATTTTGATGGTGGCGCCCATGCCATGGATCCTTTCATATAGTCCTTATTATCTAGATGGTTACGCCCATGTCGTTGATTCATGTCTTTCTCTCAGATATGTATATGCATATGCGTCCTTGGTTTGTAGGTCTCCTAAAATGTGTGTCCTCATTCTTGCAAAAGCTCGTAAAGCATCTCAGCCATCAATCCCTGTTCTTCCTTCATGCTTTAGGGGGCATCTGTTACACAATATTTTGTCACACCTCCTGCACTTCCCTGTGACATATCCTGAAGTGCCCGAAACATTACCATCATGCACTGTACTTATTCAGATATGCAGCTCATATCCTCCCTATAACATTGATTTGAAAATGCCTTGAGCTTTCCCTTGAAGAAATAGATCTAAAACCCTAATTTGAGAATCATTGCTCTTATAAGGCTTAAAACAGTGATGGTTGTGTGTTGCACTACACTTGATCAGTGATGGCATCACTATGCTCTCTTGCCTACCCACGATGATCCCAAAGAGGATGTCAAGAAGCTTCGTGATTTAGAAGCTTCTAGAGCGGCAAGCTGGATGTTTTTTAGATGAGTTTGAATTCTCCCAACTTGGCCTCTTGGTCGTATCCCTATGACCTACCTCCTTAAGATGAGGACCTACTCCTATCTTTGGAGAGATCATAACTCCCTTTCTTTGCCTATATATTCATCTTCTACCATTCCCAAATGGTTAGACGTTGGGTTGGTCTATGTCTATTTGCACCCTTATGTCAAGATTGTGCCTAGAGGCTATTCATTTGACTTGGAGAAGGAGTTCTTGGAGATTTATTGGCTTGGACTTGGATTACAACTCAAGGAGAGCCTATCAACATCAAGGCTTTGGTTGTAAGCTTCACTTTATTTTCTAATGATACACAACTGTTTGTTCATCTTCCCAAAATGCATATATTCATGTATCATTTAGATTGACATTCCTTGATTGGTTAAGTAGGTTGCTATTGGATTTTCTATTTGTTTTGGCATGCCTTGTTGTGTCTTGTTCACTTGTGTAGGTGCATAAACACTGAGATAAGTAGGAACAAGCCCATGATACAAGCGATTCAAAGTATTCAACAAAGGATATTGAAATAGCATCAGAACAAGGTAGACTATCTCCTTCTTTATTCTTTTCAATTGTAATCTATGAATATGTCTAGTTGATTATCACTTCAGTTGCTAGACCCAATCATTGGGTTAGAGGGATCATCTCTATCCACAGAGGATTTACCTTAACATCAAAGAGGGAGGTGTGTGGAAGAAGTGTGCAGAAGAGGAATGCATGCAGAGGTATGAACATTATGGATGAAAGTTTTTGTTCCTTGTTCTAGACACTCCTTCTTCGGCACAACACTTCTTCCTCATACACATTAAAAAAACACTTCATTTAATATTGTATAATAACCACTTAATTGACAAATGTGAAATCACAAAGTATTCAAAAAGCTTAAATAAAAATAACCCATGTCGACATAGTAGTGGGGATAGTTAATCACTCACCCTTATTTCACAACTGATATACATGTAACCTAAAATTTTCATGCCTAAACCTTTGATAATCAAATACCACTAATTAATTTATTAATATGTAGTGTGTAGGAATGTATGTAGAGGTACAAAACATTGAGGAAGAAATTTTAGGTTCCTCGCTTGGCACACTAGTTTTTCGACACAATAATTCTTCCTCACTTGTATTATTAGGCCAAACCCACTATTTAATTAATTAATATGTAGTTTTATGTGAGAGGGAGGTGTGCGGAAGGTGAATGTATGTAGAGATACAAACATTGCAGATGAAAATTTTGTAGAAATCTGATAGAAATTGCAATTGCTCAATATTTCAATTTGAAAACAAGGCAGACAATTTTACTCTATTGATCTACAAAATGGAAACTACAATTTAGAACAACATGCATCTACATGTAATAATCAAAATCACAAATACACAGTGATTTATAGGGGAACCCAACTCAGAAAAACCCCCTCAAGCCTCTTTGCATTAATCAAATGTATAAAGAAACTATTACAATTGATTGCTCCAGCTCTAGCACAACCTGCAAAAGAATAATTGTTCTTTCTTCGCAATGAGAAAATCTGGTCAACACTTAGCCAATTATTTTCTCACCAAGGCTCGTATTTCCTTGCACAATTCATAAGAAATTAGCCCATAAAATATAGGAATTTCCTCCTATTTGTTGCACAATTCCCAAGGATTGATCATTCACTGCATGCAATACATGTACACTAAGAACTAGTATATAACTCTCATTACACTACCTTGTCATATCCACTTCATCAATTAACTAAAATATCTCTGAGTTAGATTGTTGTCCCACTGCACAACTGACCATCAACTGACTCCAACAATAGTTAGAGGTTAGTTAATAGAGTACAACAGAAGTGGATTACAACAATTTAACAATCACACATTCATAAATGAACTCCAAATCCTCTAACTTGAATTTACTAAGCTAACTAGTGACAAAATCCATGTCACACAAGTTAACTACCTCCAAGTTGTCATGTTGATGTGGAAATTCGATTTACTTAATTTAACTAAGGCTAAAGTCAAATTGAGCCTTTCTTGCTACAGTTTTTCAACACTCCCTCTTAGCAAGAAATGGATTTTTCACCACCTCTATCCAACATCTATGGAATGTACTATAGCACTACCTCTCACTGTTGCTACAAAAAATACAACTAAGAAGCATAAAAAAACACTGAATCAACTGTGTCTCAGCAATTGTCTACTAGGAAAATTGCATTGATATTGATTCCACATTGTGCTTTCTGCACTGGTGTCAACACTCCTTTATTCTTCTCAGCATTTGAAAACACCAAATGACATTGATCCTGATGCTACTGAATATTGTGGGCCCCTGTAGCAAGGTAATGATCCATGGGGAGGACACCTCAATGGACCTTCCCCAAATCTCCACAACTTTGGGACTAACATTCTACATCGCTCCACCTCACTCCTAGAGGTATAACTGCATGCATGGAAAGATCTACCTCTAGCTTGTAGATATTTTTCTCTCTAACTCCAATCTAATTCAATTTCTCTGTAGCTACATCTTTCAGAAAGGCTTTCCCCTTACTAAAAATAACATCATATCCTTTATCCTCCAATATTGTTATAGATATCAAGTTATTCTTCAACCTAGGTGCAAACGTAACATGTTCGAGGCAAAGATGGGAGCCAGACTCCCTCTTAAAGGTTACAATACCAATTCTTGTAGTATTTTACCTCCCGTCATCCCCCCATTCAATATGCATATGGAGACCCTTCTCCTCTAGGGTACTGAAAAATTCAACGTTTCCTGTTATATGGTAAGAGGCACCATAATATAGGTACCAATCACTCCCTCTTACTTTGTTGGGAAAGAAAGAAAGGAGGGTGAAATATAACTCAAATTGAGAAGCCAAGGCATATCCTCCTTCTCCTACTGTAGGCTCCTTGCTAGATTTCCTTTGTGGACACTTTGTGGCATAATGTTTGAATTCATGGCAATGAAAACATTTTATCTTACTCAGATCCTTCTTCTTGCCATTGTTCTGGATGGAATCAGCCTCACATTGGGATTTCTTTCCCTTGGTTTTCATTCCTTTTGCAAATAGAGAAATTCCTATTTCTCTTCTTTGGATGTTACTCCATCTCTAGTATTACTCCTGAATTCTTCTTAAACCAAATTAGACCACAACCTTTCCCAATTCGGTAATTTTTCCCTTCCATTGTCATGTCCTGGTAACTATGCTAGGATTTTGGAAGTCCTATAAGAGCTAACTTCACCAGGTCATCTTCTAGTACATACCCCAACCCCTCCAAGCTCATCTCAAACTTGAGTAAACCTAAAGAAATATTGTGAAATATTGCCATTTGTCTTCATCCTAATGTTTCAAAGTTTGTCTTTCTGGGCCAATTTTCTATCGTCGCTACTATTTTCGAATATCTTAGTCAATGCCTTCCACATCGAAAATGGTATCTGTTTGCCATGTTGATTTGAGACCACACGATCTTTCACTCCTTCCAGGATGATCCTCCTGACTCTAGCAACATCCTCCTTCCATTGGGCTAGTTGTTGTGCATCAGATTGTTGGGGTTTTACAATGTCAGTTTTGACATATTCTAACACGCCATTACCATCAAGCACTACTTCCTTGCGGTCCTTCAGGGCTATGAAATTGGAGCTACATGTAATGACCCATCTCAAATTATGACCAAATTTTGATTATTTGCATGCATACGAGGCATGTGTATGATAGTCACATACACATGCATCACATGCATTTGCACTAGTATACATACTAGTTGATTATATAGAATGTCTAAGTGTAGGATAAATGAATTGATTATTAAAATTATTGATTAAATATTGAGTTATCAAAGCATGTAATCAATGTATTAAGTTAAGATTCATTAAGAAAAATGTAATTAAAATAATAAATTATTATTACAATTAGATAAGATTAAACATTCATTAATTGATAAATCCATTTTATAGTTATATATATTTAACACCAAAAGGTAATTAAAGAAAAGGCTTGAGTCATCAGCTCAAGTAATAATTAATCATTTAATGGTTTATATTAATTTAATACTTAAAGGATGTTAATTGACTAAGAAAAATAAAAGTCATTATCCAAAGATAGATGATACTTGAACTTATAATATATATATATATTATTTATATATATATATAATAGATTATTGTATGATATAGATATATATATAGATATATTATGGACAGGCGATGAAGGGGTTTCTTCGCAGGGAAGAAACCTTCCCTTTATAACCAAATCTAAGGGGTGAAGAATGGGGGAAGAAAGGAAAATGGAGAAATTACAGAAGTGAGACATTAGAGCACAAAAAAAAAAAACTAGAGCACATCATAGATCCATGCTTATAACCAACATATGACCAAAACATTAACCATGAAAAATCAACTATCAAATCAACATAATAACAAGTACACGTGCTCATAAATCACAATAGGAAAATAACTCTTGTTAACATATGTAAAATCCAAAGAAAATAGGGACTTCCACTTATTACCTGACCATAGATTAGGCTCAACCAAATATTTCTTTCAGCGAATCACCCATTTTCCATATTCTAATCATGAATGTGGGATCCCATGGGATAAACCAAGACATAACAATCAGGGAATCCAGAGGTTAAACCACCTCCACCCTCAAGCTATTCTGATCTTACCTAAACTGGCCTTGAGATCACAAAACCAAACCAAGGTTGGATGCCTCAGAATTTCTTCACCATACCTCGAAGAATTTGTATGTCTCCACCCACGTGTCGAGGCCTTCCCGGAGAAAACCATCTCCACCCCCAACCCTTGGGAATTTTCCTGAGACAACCTCACCTAGTTGCAAAACCTTCCAGAAGTACAAAGCTCAATCGAGAATGAATCCCATCACACTATGGTTATCGAGGAAATGGCAAGGCAAGGCTAAAACCACTATCAAACTAGGCAAAACCCATGCCAATGACAACAAATAAACTAAATAAACAAATGCATGTACCATGCATTCACACCTCAGCTACGAATTCACATAAGAAAATTGTTACCTACAAAATTGTTATGAAACTAGCTCACAAAAAGATAGAAAAGAGAGATCAACACCTTAGAATTCAACCTCTTTGAGGGGTAAACCTCCTTTACATTACACAAATGAACAATTATTGGATGATTCAAATGAAAAAACCTCCTTTCTATATATAGGAGTCTAAGGAGTCACAATATAACCCAACGGACCTAACAATAATAATATAAAGCCA
>APFE031142913.1:0-12337 GCA_000404065.3 Pinus taeda | reverse complement strand
TTTAGAGGATGTTGAAATCAGCTATCCCTATTTAGAGTGGATTTTCGAAATATTTTGGAATTTAACCGGGGTGATGTCAAATTTTGACTCCACTCCTGTATGTATCAACAATTCCAGAATCAAATTAAGTTGGGCAGGTAAAAACAAAAACAATTCATATCGTATTTCTTCCGTGCAAATATTAAGCATGTCCTGTCTTATAATGACAAGATAAAACACAGAATATATTCATTTGTTAAGCTCTCCTCACTACCCTTACATTCATCCGCTCCTGTCCTTATCAGTAACACTCATTATTTTCATGTGTACGTTTTCACAAAATGTACAATTGCAAAAGTCTTGATTACAGGCAGGCTAAATAGAAGTTTCCATTGTATTATTGTTCACTAAATCCCAATAATAAGTACGTTTTTCTGCACATGCAAGTTGTATAAAAGCCAAAATACTGTTTTTCACTGAAATACTACTGAAATATGAGTTCGATCCAAATTTTATTTTCACATGTTCTATTCTGGCAAGCATTTCAACCCATGCCTTCTCAGCACTTTGCAATACTAAATAAATAATATAGAGCACTTTACAATAAGAAATAAATGAATAGTCAGAAATAAGCTACATTAAATAGTTTATTTCCATTTAATGTAAACATATTTCAATTCATGGCTGAGCTAGTTTATATCTATTCAATGTAAACATCTTTCAATTCTTTGATATTTCATCAGCGTATCCGTTAGTTCCTTTGAAACTATTCGGCCTGAATCTCAATTCAACTTCCCTCCCTTCAGATTTCTAAACTGAAAAACGTACTTGTAAAACGTCCGGCACTGGTGTATCTTGAATTATAGGGGAGCTAAATATAATCAGAGCAGATAACAAACAATACTAATAATGAAACAAAATATCAAAGTTTTTCCGTGATTGAGTTTTATTATCTTTTATCGAATATTTAATACATTTAATATATAAGTTTTATACTTTTACAAAATCATGTTAATAGTGGTGTGTCTATTTTGAAATATTGAAATAAGGTTTTTAAAAAACGGAGAGTAAGAATTAACTTTATAAAATATTATATAATAATAGATAAATTAAAAATTAAAATAGTTTTGTTATTTTTGTTTTTTATTAAATTTTATAATTAAAAAAATACGTATAATATATATGAGTTATAATATTTTTGGGTATGTATATATTAATTCATGGTATTCACTCATAACATTGTATCAAAGTTTATTTAAAATGTTAACAATTAAGATGATAAAGTGAGGAGAATTTCATGATTAATTCTTGTTACATGTTTTAAAATATATTTATATTTTTTTTTTTTATCATTAATAATAATAACAGTAATTTAAAACAAAATTATAATTTAGCTAGATTGTGTGATTAATTTCTTTTTTTGATTTCAATTTTAGCAATGTGAAATGTATCATGAGGTGAGTGTTTTTAGCCTATATTCATATTAACTTAGGATTTACCAAGTGCTTAAAAGGGTCAAATCTCTTGAGATGCAAACCTTTTTTAGAGTGAAAAAAGATTTAGTTTCTCTCTCACTTGATGTTAAAATGGATCTAAGGTGACTTAATTATTAATTTTTATTAAAGCTATTATGACATGTGAGCATAAATTTGTCTGTATTAATTTAAAAGAAAATTTTATAAAAATTTCTTTAAATTATATATTGTATATTCAAAAATATTTTTAAATCTTTTTATTGTTTTAAAATGTGGAACATATTTTCATATACATTTAGTAGTTGAATTTAAAATGATAATTTAACTTTTCTACATTTAAGTATATTATTTAACTAGTTTTACTTATTGTTAAAATAGAGAATAATGACCATTAATTAATGTCTAAACACACACAATTAAATAAACATTTCCTTAATAATAATTTCATCTTTAGAGACTTAGAATTTCAATTAAAAAAAAAGAGGGAGAGTGTATATTACCCACGGTCCAAGTTATCACTAATATACGTATCATTCTAAGAGAATTGGTACACAATATGTATCATTCTAAGATAATTGATACACACTATTATTAATTTATGAATTCTAATGGGTATCATTCTAAGAGAATTGATACACAATATGTACCATTTTAAGATAATTGATACACAATATTATTAATTTATGAATTCGAATTAGGTTGGAGAAGCTCTGTAACATCATCATTCATAACGGAAAATAATGGTGGGAAGAGTTTCTAGATAGAGGAGACGTTTATTATTAAGAGATTCTCATTTATGAAGATGACAAGTTCATTTTGGAATCTGATGCATTCATAGACATCTGAGAAAGTTATGAGAACATGTTAGCATCATCAGTTTCTTGGCACTGTCTTTTTAGCGAGGGGATTGTTGGAAGGTTGGGCCAACTCATCATCCATTTGAATCAGAAAAGGATTGAATTGCAAAAAGCTAAAAATAGGGAACTAATGGTGTCATAGACTATTTTTAGTCTCGTGGACCTTAAAATATCATTTCATTTCATAAGCCTCCTCCTAATTTTTTGGCCTTGGATTAGTAAGCTAAGATCAGTAACTCACCTAAGATTTGTTGAATATATCATGACCAAGGGCATGGAGGTTGGGATTTTAGAGAAAAATCAAATTCAAATGCAGTACCAAGTAGATAGGGTATAAATTTTACAGAACTCATTTTGGGTGGGATAAATTTTAGAGAACTCATTTTGGGTGGGGATAAATTTTACAGAACTCATTGTGGGTGGGGATAGAGCGTAGATAAATGACATTCAAAGCCCCAACCAAACCTTTCTCTTTGGAAAAAAAAAAAAAAATTCCACAATGCAATTTTATGCCTTTAAAGTAGGGACTACATTAGAGAAAATACTAAGAATACCATGACTAAAACTATGGGTTTTTAAAACTAGATCAAAAAAGCGCTCCACTGACTATTGTTATCTTTAAATTCTCTCCGTATATATAAAATTTTAATTTTATTATATTTTTTATATAATTTTACCAAGTCAAAAATTTTACATAATAAGATACTAGAGGACATGACAAGACATTACAACATCTTATCCATATTGGAGCAACAACCATGTAAATTAAGGATCAAAACACTTACTTCATGATACATCTCACATTGTTTAAATTTAAAAAATATAAAAGTTAACTAAATTATAATTTATTTTAATTATTATTAATATAAAGTAAAGATTTATACATTTAAAAAACATGTAACAAGATCAACCATAGAGATTCACCCCACTGATCATGAAGATTCTTAATTCTGTAAAATACCTTTGTTACAATATTGTGGCCTATCAATAACCACATGCCGGAGAAACCATATTCCCATTTTCATAAAACCATATCCATTTCATATGAAACTTGTTTCGTATGACATTTTTTTTTAAAATTATTATTTATAAATTATGTCATGTTTAATTATTATATTAATTGTTAAAATAATTAATATATTATTTAAACATATATACATTTTAAGAAACATGTAAGGAGATTCTTAACCATGGAGATTTACTCCACTTTACCATGTAACTGAAGGACAAAAAGAACATAACTACTTTGGAGATAAATCTCAATTTAATTAAAATTACAAAAAGAGCATAACTACTTTGGAGATAAATCTCAATTTAATTAAAAATACAGAAAGAGCATAGGTACTTTGGAGATAAATAACAACTTTTGATGTTTGTACACTATTAAGAATAATCTAGGATATTTCATGGAGGTTAACCAAAGGTTGAAGTTTATCTCCAAATAAATATTATTTTGTTCATTTTAATTAAATTGATTAATTAAAGAAAAAAACATCATATCAACAAGTGCCATATAAATGATACATGGTTTTTTGGCATGTCGTATTGATAAGTCATGATATTTTAACAAAGTATATTTACATATTAAGAATTTCCATGGTAAAGTAGGTGTAAATGTCCATAATTAATGATATATGTATATATGTTTAAGTTATACATTTTTTAAATTAATAATAGTAATATATTTAAATATAACCATATAATTTAATTATTTTTTTATATTTTTTAAATTTTTAACAATGTGATATGATAATGAAGTAAGTGTTTTTATGCTTATATAGATTGATGTCTATTGGAATTTACTAGCCATTTAATTTACATGGTTGCTCTACTATTTAATGAGGTGATTCCAAGTATCTCGCTTATGTAATAAAACTTCTCATTTAGTGATTTGGTTAAGATATCAACAATTTGATCATATATTTTACAAAAGATTATGTCAATTTCTCCTTATGCCACATGATTCTTTGTTAGAGTCCCAATAAAGAAGCTTTAAAACTCATAGTCTTACCTAGCATCCTTATCTTTTGCATTGTAAGACTTATATTCTAGCTATCGCTATAAGCTTCCAATTGCACTTATAAATTAGATTGTTGTAAACCATTTTTACTTAAGAAATGAAGTGACTTCTCCTTCATTCTTAAATCATTTTCTTCATAGAAGGTATTTTAGGTTTTGCATTACGGTCCTTGGGTATTTTTTTTTCACTCTTACATGGTATCAATACTTTGACTGTAAGATCCTTCTCGTTTGTTTGAGAGATCTATTGTAAGTTGGTATCAGTTAACTTCTAATCTGGGTAGGAGGACACACTTTTTTGTAAATCTATTTTTTTGATAAGGTTTCTTTGTGATCCTATGGTTTGATCTAGATCTACAAAGAGGCCCTAATTTCTCCAAATATCTTAGATCATTGCATTTTGAGTTAGTTGATCACTATACATCATTATTTTTCATTAGACTATACCAAATCTTGAAGGTAGATGTAAATTTTGAGATAGACATCGAATATCGTTTGCCAAGACCTAAATTAGAATGGAGTTACTAGTAGATTTTTCTTCTTAGTTGTCCAAGGAAGAAAGACAAAAACAAGGGTTTTCTAAACCAAGGTTTGGTTATCGTTTTTAAACAATTTACTACATATTGTCATCTCCCCCCCACCCCCTCCCTCCCCCCAATAAAGTTTAGTGGAAGGGGTATTCTTTTAAATATCTGAGATAGACTTTAAATGTAAAATTTTTCTTTTGGGAGGAATATTTCAAATTAATTTAATTTAAAAAGTATTCCAAATTGTTGGCAACAGTATTTTACTGGGGAAGAAGAGTCTTTTTTGTTGGGAGTAAATTATTTAAGGAAGAAATGTATATGGGTAGTTTTTAAAGTTATTGGGAAAACTTATTGGATAAGCTATAGTGGCTACCATTAACCAAGTTTGTTAAAATATGACAGAGACAAGGACAATAGAGCTCTTTACTCCCTATAATTATCATAATTTGAAAATTAAAACATAATATATTTTTCAATCAAGAGGACTATGGTAATTGTTAAGTGATTATCAATTAAGTTTTACGAAAGAAGTTGAAAATTTTGCTTATTGGAATATGAAAGATGAAGCCATGGGTTTGATAAGGTTGTATGTGTCATATAATTTATTGTTTAGTAGTTGGGATAAGTTGGCCTCTCTATTTGGAATGGTTAATTAATTTCATGCTTTAGAATTGGAAGAATTATTATCAACTTTGGTACTTGATAAGCATGCCCTTATTGAGGAGTACCTTGTCAAATTCAACGTTTTGGTAGCCCAACTAAAATCTTGTCGTAAGGAGAAAACATAACCAAAATGTGCTAAGGTCCTTATGTTTTTTCATCTAACATTTATTAAGCACATGAATGCCCTTGGAAGATTCATTCAAAACACCTAGTTTTGAGCCATCCTGTGTCATCCTCACAAGCAAAAAATCTAAGATTTAGTAGATAGATGCTCTATCTATCTCTTAAATTCAAGATCTTGTAGGTCAAACTTCCAAAGGATAGCACAAAGCTTGGTCCCAATAGAAGAAAAAATATACTCAAATTCATAAAACTCCCTCCAAGCCTCAACAAAACACTCAGTCTCAATCTCGAGCTTCCAAGATTTGATGGATATTCCACCAAGACTAAGAAAAAGCAAAAGAAGAATATTAAGAAGAAGAAAAAAAATGATGAAACATGTTCCTTTTGTGCAATTTCTTGGTATACTAAAGCAAAATGTTGGGAAAAGTTACAAGTCTTAGATGATGCCCTCAAGAAACACCATATTTCAACATGAAAAGGACATGCTCTATTCGCTCAAGCTCTAGTAAGATATATAGATCGCCAGAGACTTGATTCAAGAGCATCACTTGAAGTCTTAGGATTATGTACTATGAAATTGGCCAAAAAGTGGATTAACAATGTACTCCTTTTCCCTAAGATCTCTACAAATTTATTATCCATCTATCATATTTCTCATTCTAGTGATGGGAAAACAATTGAATTCTTTTCTAATCAGGTAGTTATTAGAGAACTACATGATCCAATAGTTATTGTTTCTATTAGTTAAGTTGATTATGCCTCTGGATTATATAATTTTGTTAGCTTTCAAGCTTCTTAAACTTATTCTTGCATGGCTCATGTAGATTTTTTGAGTTGCCTTTGGCACAAAATATTTTTCCATTTGAATGATAGATATTTGTAGTAGATGTTCACACAAAATATGATTTTAGCTCCGTGGAAAATTTCTTATACTAATGGGGTGTGTGCAGGTTACAGTCTTGGAAAACAAAACCAATATCCCTTTCCTAAAGGGAATGCTTTAAGGGAAATTGCACTCCTTGAGTTGGTACATAGTGATTTAATGTCATTTCCAACTCTTTCTCTTTCAGAGGCCAAGTATGCACTAAAATTTATTGATGATTTCTCATGGCACTCTTTGGTGTATTTCCTCAAGTACAAGAGTCACAAGTATTTTCACCATTCAATATATTTAAATATTTTGTTGAGAAACAATAGCAATGCTCCATTAAGAAGCTACACACTAATAATGGGGGGGAATATGTCAATAAGACATTTCAATATTTCTGTAAAGAATAAGTCATTCTTCATTAGGACTCTATTCACTACACCACTGAACAAAAGGGTGTTTCTAAAAGGAAGAATTTAATTATGCACCAAGAAAATGACACCTTCTTTATGGGATGAAGAATTTAATTATGCCAATTATACTCAAAAGAGTATGCCTCATAAAGTAGTTTATCATATGACTCCATCGGAAGCTTGGACACATGAGAAGCTTGATGTCTCTTCTTTTAGGGTATTTGACAATCTCTCTTAGGAATTGATTCTAGATAAAGAGTAAAAATCCCAAAAAAAGAAAAGTCAACAACTTATATTTCTTGGCTACTGTGAGGACACGAAGTGTTGTTTCAAAGAGATGTTTATTTTGATGAGAACATTAATCCAAGATTGTATTCTACTCCTTCCTCAACTTTGATAGTTGATAATGGTTCTAATCATGATCATGGTGTTGTAGATATCAAATATGAATATATAGTTTTTCTAAATGTCCCCAACCATAATAACATCTACCAATAGGATGAGAACTTGAGAAGTTAAATAAGGAACAACTTGTTCAAGAGAAAACTTTGAGGTTGATACTTTGCAATAGAAAGAAACTTGATGGATATGGATATGGATATGAGGAAACTAATTTTAGTTATCTTGCCTCAATTCAATCATAGTCAAGAGGAATCTCTCTTTTGATTCATGTCATTTCAGAAATCTATAACAATTTTTAGATGTTGTTGGAATACCTAAGTGGAAAGCTTCCATGATAGAAGAGTGTTCTTCTTTGATGGAGAGACATACTTGGAATCTTGTTTCTCTTCCCAAGGGATGTAAGTGGGTCCATTACAAGTGGGTATACAAAACCAAATATGCTACCAATGGCTTTGATGAAAAACATAAGGCATGTCTTGTGACTAAGGGATTTTCGTAGGTTGAAGGGATTATTTATTCTGAAACCTTTGCCCCTGTTACCAAGATGGATTCAATTACATCTTCTTATTTATATAGTTTCCTCCTAAGAATTGTTATTTTAGTGGATATATGTAAAGAGTGATTTTTTTCATGGAGATTTACATTAAGAGATTTACATGGAGCACCTCCTAGTTTTGTGTAGGACCCTTCATTTGTTTGTAGACTTTAGCATTTGTGTATGGTATTAGAAAATATCCTTGATCTTGGTATGAGAAGATGGATAATTTTCTTCTTGATTTAGGGTTTAAACATTGTCATCATAATTATTTAGTTTACACTTAGAGACAGGTCTTTGATACGTTGATTCTAGTTATGTACGTGGATGATTTGATCCTCACAAGGAGTTCTTATTCTATGATTCAAAGTATTAAGGAATACTTGATGGGATAATTTCCTATGTATGAGATTTTTATGCTACGTTACTAGATTGGATTATAGGCTCACCATTTTTCGGAAGGCTTCACCATCTTTTATAAAAAAAATATGCCCTTGATTTACTTCAGTGCTTTGGCATGGCTAGTTTTAAGCCCACACCTACACCTTTTTAGTTAGATGTTACTCTTACCACTAGTTACAATTCACCATAGTTGGATCCTACCTTTTAGTGACAATTGGTTGGAATTATACTCTATTTGACTCACACTCAACCTGAAATTGCCTATGTAGTAGGGATGGATTCCTAATTTTCCCAGGATCCTCATCAAAGTCACTAGAAAAGAATGAAACATATTCCAAGATATATTCAAGGGACTTCAAGTCTTGACATTCAATATACTTTTGTTTCTCCTAATATTGTGGGTTTGATAGATTTTGACTGGGCTAAGTAACTTGATGATTGAAAGTCCACCTTTGTTTTTATTTTATGTCTTGGTTATGCTCCTATTGCTTGGTCCTAAAAGAAACAATAAACTATTACATTATCTATGACAGAAGTTGAGTATCAACCTACAGTTCTAGCAAATTAACCATTTCTTTAGTTGCAACAATTATTGACTGAGTTTGGCGTTCAATAAGGTCAACCTACTATTTTATGGTGTAGTAATCAGAGTGCAATATATATTCCTATAAATCTTATGGAGCATAAAAGGACCAAATATATTGAGATCCATATGCACTTCATTCGCCAACTTATCCAAGATGGCCTTTTGATCCTAGAATATATGCCTATTGAATATATTTTCACAAATTCCTTGGAATCACCAAGGTGTCTTTAGTTACAACTAATGCTTGAAGTGAAGGAATTTTTCCTTGGTGGGTCATCGTGAGTCCTCCTTTCTTCATCTCCTTCATTCCTTCATCTCCTTCCTTCCGTCTTTCTTTATTTTTCCCATGTACTCTTTTTTTTTTTTTGGCGGGGGATGGGGGCAGAGGGTGTGTGGGGTTGAGATTTTTTTTCTCTGGGTTTTTCTCCACTTTTCCATTTATGAGAGGTTTTTCAATAATTCTTTACTTATTGCACCCTCTTATTTGGTTGTTATTTCACACAAGTCTCAAATATTTGGATTTGTTTACTTATTTCACCCTCTTATCTAGACATTATTTCACATATGTCTCATAATATCTAGATCTCTATGAGTTAGCAAGATTAAAAAATTGTTACTTTAGTAAGTGAAGATATAATGGTTATATACTTGCAGCAATTTAATCCAATATTAGCTATTAGTCAAACTTATATACTAGCCCTCAGTAGGTCAAACACAATGGAAATGGTAATGAAAAATCCTTAATGTTTTAGGAAAGGATATTACACTCATGTTTTACAAGGAAAAACATATTTTTTCAATGTGTTGTTACATGGTACTACTCCCTCACCTGATCACTTTGGTTAGCACAATAGAAAACATTTTCTTATATCCTCATAAATCTTTTTCAAAGATTTTTTAACCTATATGGATTTTGAAGTAACATTACCAACAAAATTACACACCAACAATAACATTACATATCCAAATCAAACTAGTGTATCAACATTTCCTTAGGAATCATCCACATAGGCTTCCACCATCCATAATTCCCTTACAAATAATGTCGACTCACTTCATTTTTGTGCAATAGATGAGCTCACATTATCTCCCACATAAAAAACTCTCTTTTACAACTAATGTAATTCTCATCCTTGTGCAACACATGAGCTTATTTTCTCTCTCACATAAACAATACATAAACATGGGCTAGATGCAATGTGACCATTTTCAATCTTGGATCTGTAATCTCACTCCATATTTCAAGTTGTATTTTGATATGATTCAATCTTAATAGTTGTGTCTCATAGAATACCAATTCATGACATGGATTTAGCATGGTTGTAGTCACTTAAAACTTGAGGCAACAAAATCTCCCAATTCTACTTCTTAGTGCATTAATAGTTGGGATACCTTTTGTTAAGATATTAGAAGGTGTTTAACCTCTAGCATACCTACAAGATTTGATGTGCCAATGATTGCAACTAAACCAATTTAATCCTAGTCAAGTTGTATAATGCTATATTAATATCTTCACCAAAGTTCAAGTAAATCCCCACATCCTACATAAAGGTACTCACCCTTAAATTCAATTATTGGTTATTTTCTATTTTTCACGATGAAATTGTGTTATTTGAGATTCTTACATTATATAATGATTTTATCCTTGCTTTTGTTATGGGAAACCCAACTCACAAATCGTCTTCATCTTATTATGTTGTTATTCCATATATATCACCCTCATACTCACCAAGGCTCTCCTCATTTCTCTATAACCTATCACGTAGTTCATAAATAAGTCCCCCTCACATGTAACACTCTTAACATGTCAACAATTCTTCTCATTTGTGTCTTCATCTAACCCTAAAATAATATTATCTCATACCACCCCTCCACCACCTTCTTCTACTACCCAATCTCTTTATATTCCACCTCATAAAGATATCTAACAAGAACCCACCACCTAAGCCTCTCACCTAAAAACCCCTCTTAACTTAAAAAATTTCCCTCAACCTATTAAGTTCTCTAATCCAACACTTAGTCCAATGCCATGATCTCGTGACATGTAACTACTTAGCGATCCCCCTTTTTTGCTAAATCCATTTACATTCCCCCTTTTGAATTGTGGATTAAAAATAATCTTATCTAAATGTTGATGGGAAAAATACTCAGGGGGGTGAATCAATATTTTAAATGAAAACTTCCAAATTTGATATTCTGAAATATGTACGCTACTGGTATTAAAGAAACCTTTGTATGTACACTACTTTAGATAAGGAAACTAGTGTATATCTAGTTTACTATTTTTTCTAACAGATTATTATCTTTCATCACTACACCATAAGATTAATTACTTTTTAGTATGCATTAAATATCATAAGAAATCACAAAAAATGAAAAACACACATAGAACACAATGATTTTAGGTGGAAACCCAATGTGGGAGAAAACCACCATTGTTGATGTCTCTATCTCCTTTCTTATGATATAAAGAAAAATATTACAATTGTACTGATGCAAACTCTTGTCAGTACACAAGCACCCACCTGCAGAAGGATACAACCTTCTCTTATTCTCTAACACCCACTGAAAGGGAGATACAACCCTTTGAACTTGTTTACTGGCTCCTACCGGAAGAGAGTCCCTACCCCCTTTATGAAGGTTACAACCCTCAGCTCCTTGTGGACCACATTTTAGAATATTTCAAACTAGATCCATCTGGAAAACAATCATCACACAACTTGTAGACCACCTTCCATCAAATTTTCAAACTGGACCCATATCAACCATAAAACCAAACAAAATGAAGCACTGAATTGAAGACATTGTCACACTGCAAATCAACAAAAAATATGAAGCGACAAATCATCGAATGTAGAACCTAACCAAAAATAAATAAATAAAATCAAATTATGTACATGATTGTATTGAATAAGACTCGTGTATATACATGCCTTCTCTGTATAACGCCTGCGTACAGATCTCAGAATACTAAACATTGAATCGTAACTCACTAAACCATACATAGACCATTTCACCAGTTAGAGATTACTGAACCAATCACAGATTTTTGAACCAATTACAGACCATAGATCATACACCCAGTCAAACTTTTGTATCATTAAACTGATCAATTCAACCAAGTCACCTCGATTTTCACTTTCAAACGTAATCATCATGATAGAGACATCATTGACAGAAAACATGAAATAAACCAAGCAACATCAATTGTAAACATCATTCATCAGATTAAACCCTTTTTTGTGTATATGAATTCCACAAGGAATATCAACATATGTATGCACTTACCATGCATAACACCCACGTATTTATATGCACATACTAAAAATTATTTCACAGAATATATATGTGACCCTATAGAGATGGATTTGTGTATATACATGACTATGCCCAAACATACCTGCATACAGATCTGAAAAACTTTCCCTACAAACATAATTTCACTTTTCGCAATCTTTAGTGTCAATACTACATATTTCTGAATAAAT